>JXCR01146276.1:349808-369339 GCA_002079205.1 Phalaenopsis hybrid cultivar
CTATGAGAGAATTAATGCTATGCTAAGTATGGTACAAATTGTTGATGTTCAAATGGAGATGCTATACTTCGACCTTTCTATAGCGAATACATTTAAGAGAGAATTTATTTGAAGAAAAGAGAATTTAAATGGAATAAATTGCTGATTGTGCTTTTAGTGAAAGAGATTTGCAAATGCATTTGTACTTAAGATTGCTTGATTTTAAATAAGGGATTTGAGGTTTCATTTGTGCATTTGATATTGAACTTGGAAGGACATCTTATCGATTTTTTACTTGTGCTCAATGGGGTTAAACAAAAATGTTAGTGCAAGCTTTTCAATTTTAGTTATATTATCCCTTAGTTATGGTAATTTTATTGCAATCTGATTATTGAGCTTTTAGGTATTTGATTTTTAAAATTGCATCTTGTGGTGCAACTAGGGTTGTAAAAGAGGCTCGCTCGTGTTCGACTCTTTAAAAAAGACCAATGTTCATGTTCGGCTCGTTCGTATTTCAAACACAATACATGTGGTCGTGTTCCGTTGGTTTGCTTAGCAAGTCGAACACGAGCTGTTCGCAAACAAAGAATCATTTTGACAGCCCTAATCACGCAGTCGTAAGATGTTAAGGGTTGGGGCAAGATTTAAATCTTATTGTTTATATTAAAATATTATTTAAATATAATTTAATATATTTTTATTCTATTTTTTAATTAATAATTTTAATTGATTATAAATCCTTATAGCCTTGTAGTCAATTAAAATTTTTAAAAATGCTACTCATCAATACATATATATATATATATAATTGATGAGTAGTATTTCGAGCCAAAACGAGCCGAACACGAACGAACAAATCTTTGTATTCGGCTCGTTAATTTAGCGAACAAATCAAACACGAGTTGTTTGCGAACAACGAGCCATTTTGACAGCCCTAGGTGGAACGGGCATTTTGGAGAGAGAAACATTGCGCTAATTGTGGACAGGTATTTGTAGCCAAATTTGAAAGTGTTGCATAAATGGCTTCACATTATAGGACTTGTCAAATTGATAAGGGAAGCAAATAAATTGTAGGAGTTTTTGCACTTATGTTAATTTCATGATACATGTATATGATGCCACAAGCCGCTGATGCCTCTCACACTGATAAATTATATGTTAATAAAGTAATTAAATTAGACGTCTTACCTAGAGCAATTATTTCTGACTCAGATGTAAATACACAAGTTCTTTCTGTAGAGTTTTTTGGAAAAAAAAAATGAAAATGTAACTTAAATTTTCAGTTGTTATAATCGACAAATCAATGATCAAATTGAAATTTAAATGGAAGCTTGGGATATCTGTCATATTGTTTGATAAAAGATCTTATAATTGGATGGGATTAGGTTTTTTAATTCATTACATTTGATATTCTTGGAAGATATGAACCTTTACTGTCAAATTTGTTTGATCTTCCTATAGAATATAGGCCTAACACCTTTGCACAATCTTTCACACAACCTGTATTTTTTTTTTAAAGAATGGACGGAGGTTACTATACGAGTTCCCAGCTGCCTTCATGTGTCTAGCTATTCGAGGACTGTACTCACTACTGACAAACTGACCAGAGGAGGATTCAAATCCGTGATTTGAGGGGACTTACTACCTTCAAAGAGATTGCTCTACCAACCAGCCAGCCACAGCTCGCTGGCTGCACACACAACTTATTTATAATTTTAATNATTCGGCTCGTTAATTTAGCGAACAAATCAAACACGAGTTGTTTGCGAACAACGAGCCATTTTGACAGCCCTAGGTGGAACGGGCATTTTGGAGAGAGAAACATTGCGCTAATTGTGGACAGGTATTTGTAGCCAAATTTGAAAGTGTTGCATAAATGGCTTCACATTATAGGACTTGTCAAATTGATAAGGGAAGCAAATAAATTGTAGGAGTTTTTGCACTTATGTTAATTTCATGATACATGTATATGATGCCACAAGCCGCTGATGCCTCTCACACTGATAAATTATATGTTAATAAAGTAATTAAATTAGACGTCTTACCTAGAGCAATTATTTCTGACTCAGATGTAAATACACAAGTTCTTTCTGTAGAGTTTTTTGGAAAAAAAAAATGAAAATGTAACTTAAATTTTCAGTTGTTATAATCGACAAATCAATGATCAAATTGAAATTTAAATGGAAGCTTGGGATATCTGTCATATTGTTTGATAAAAGATCTTATAATTGGATGGGATTAGGTTTTTTAATTCATTACATTTGATATTCTTGGAAGATATGAACCTTTACTGTCAAATTTGTTTGATCTTCCTATAGAATATAGGCCTAACACCTTTGCACAATCTTTCACACAACCTGTATTTTTTTTTTAAAGAATGGACGGAGGTTACTATACGAGTTCCCAGCTGCCTTCATGTGTCTAGCTATTCGAGGACTGTACTCACTACTGACAAACTGACCAGAGGAGGATTCAAATCCGTGATTTGAGGGGACTTACTACCTTCAAAGAGATTGCTCTACCAACCAGCCAGCCACAGCTCGCTGGCTGCACACACAACTTATTTATAATTTTAATTGTAGAAAATTAGCTGCTAATTATAACAATTACAAATTTGAATTGATGTGAATATGAGATGTGTGAAATATAGTTTTGATGATGATATCATGGTGTGGTTATCTTCATAATGTAAGTGTGCAACTTGTGTCAGGACAGTTGGCTAATCTAATATCTGAATCAAGTAGATTTAGTGGTTGTTTGTTGAGACTAGGATTTACGTTGAATCAGATTTAGTAAATCTGATAAATCCGGATTTATCAAGTCCACTCTTAAAAATTTTGAATTTGATGGATATATGGAATGAAATTGGGTTAATCTTTTGCGAATCATATCTAGTGAATATATGTTTTGAGGCCTTCAAGTTCTGCACTTTTGGTTTGATTTATTTTATTTTAATTACAATCTAATAAGTGCTAATTAAATGTGATTATTTTCAGTTTATGATTATTTATTTATTTATTATTTTGGCATTATACAATCCACCCAATTCCTATGTACTTACATATCTAACTACAAATATTTTTACACTTTTGATTTTTAAAAAAGTGAAACACACCTTATATATAGGGGTGTGAATGAGTCGAATACCAGTGAGCCAAGGCTCAACTCGTGTTTGGCTTTTTAAATAAAAGTATATTGTTCATATTTGGCTCGTTTATATTTCGAACACAAAAAATTTTTTGTTTGTGTTCGGCTCGTTTGCGTAGCGAGCTGAACACAAGTCGTTCACGAACTAAGAAATCATTTTGACAACTTAGTCACGCAGCCGTTAGATGTTAAGAGTGTGGACAAGATTTAAGTTTTATTTTTTATATTAAAACATCATTTTAATATAATTTAATGTATTTTTATTCTATTTTTTTAATTATTAATTTTAATTGATTATAAATCTTTTGGATAATCCTAAACCCTAATTGATGAGTATTATTTCACGAGCACAAAAAAAAAATATTATTGTTCGGCTCGTTAATTTAGCAAATATATAGAACACGAGCTTCTTAACAATCCAAACTCGAATTACTTGCGAACAACGAGCTATATGAGAGGTATGTATGTAATTTCCGTTTCTTATTTTCTTAACAATTGGATTGTAATTCTAGTATTGTCCATCACCCTATTTATAACAAAGTATGAAAATTAAGTCCTAGTTTCATGTTTCAGATAGAAGTATTAGTGCTTTATGCTTTAGAGAATGAGACTGTTTTGTGATGGCATCAATGGTGCAGCTCAATTCTCACATACATTATTAATTTAACATAAACACATTGTTTTTGCTTATTTTTAAATTATAATCTCTAACATCTTATTTTTTACATTTATACCCATCCGATGTATCTTGTATCGTGTATAAGTTTGGCATATGTATTAAAATTGAAATTTGTGTTAGATATGCACTTTTTATAGGAATCGATTGGTTATGTAAAGTTTTTCAAATGTAAATATGAAAGATTAGCTAGAGGTGCTTGTATAAGAATATTGTTATATGTGTATGTATATTTTGTGGGTATATTATAAGCAATGATAATTATTTTTTAAAAAAAAATTACTTTTTTTAAAAAATATTTAAATTACTAGCATTTCAATGTATCCATGCACTTGTTTGAGAGAAAATATTAAGTCTGCATGTCATGCCGTGTATCTGGGAAAAAATTTGCGTGCGATAGACGTACGCAGCGCTGCGCACGATATTGGGGTTATACCGAGAGTATAAGGGGGTTACATCCGCGGTATAACCCCTTGTAATCTCCCTGTAACCTACCTATTAACCTAAAATAAGTTTCGTGCTACTGTTATCATATATTAAGAATTTATTAGTAGGTTACTGGTAAGTTACAGAAGATTACAGGGAGGTTGCAAGGGGTTATACCGCGGATATAACCCCCTTGTACCCTCGGTATAACCTCCATGCGTTGCGTACGTCTATCGCACACAATTTTTTTCCGTGTATCTGATGGCGTAGTATAATTTACACCATCATTCATACATCCGAACAACGAACGTAAACACTGATCATCACCTCAACTCCAATAGGTTTGGATGGTTCGGATACTTCTTAAGAACGATTTACATACATGCCCCTAAATTTTTACTTATTTATAAAACATCTAAATTATAATATTTAGATACATGTCACCTTGCAAGTGCATCAAGATGTATATTTCATTTTTTAGGAGTAAAAAATGATGGTACTTTTAATATGTTGTGAAAATTTTGAGTGGGTATAAATGTAAAAAATAAAATTTAGGTGTTAGATGCATGAGCACACATGAGTTGGGTAGTATGCATGTAAGTGTCCCTATAAAAAATACCACTAAGTAAACAACAATAATCTCATATATAAACTTTCAATTATTGCCATAAAATTCCATGCAAATATAAAATAAGTTAATGATGTAAATATTAAAATGATGTGAGAATCCAATCCACGTGAAAAATATGAAAATCAATAGAAAGGTAGAGAATATTAAAGCAAAATCAAATGTTACCACCCTTCAGGAAGTGCTTGAATTTCTCGTTGGCTGCCACCAGCTCAGCTGCAATTCCAGCTTCATTGGCAGAATGCCCAGCATCAGGAACAATCTGGTTCACAAGTTAAAAAGGTTAACAGTCTGCTGCTCCATCCTCTTTTGAAGTATTTTACATCATTTTACCCAAATGTTACTTTTTTTTACATTTATACCAGCTAAGTTTTTGATTTCACATAAAAATATCAGGATTTTAACTTTTTAAAGTGAAAGACATCTTTTCATTTGGGCTGTTAATTAGCTCGAAGTTTGTTGATTGTTCTAAAATTGATTCGAATTTTAGCTCATATTGAAATAAACAAGCCCAATTATAAGCCAAAATTTTGAATCAAAAAAATTTTTTTTTGAGTCAATTTCGAGAGCTAAACACGGATCAAGTCGAACTGGCTCAGGATCGGCTCAACATTTTTTATTTATAAAAAATATATATATAATGCTAAATAAAATTAAATATAACGAGCTACGAGCGGATTTCGAACGGGGATTAATCCAAATAACTCCCATTTTGTTTTGATTTCAAGCCGAATTGAACCAATTTTGAGATAGCGGAGTCAAATAACTCGAAGTTGAGCCAACTTGTTTTGATTTCGAGCCAGATCGAGTTCGATTCAATTTCGAGCTGGCTCGAAATCGAACACGATGAGCTACGCACTAATTTTGAATTGAACTCAATCCATTATAGCGGATTTCAAGCTGGCCCTTGCTCGGCTTGAAAATCAGCTCATTAAAAACTGAAGTATAGTTTTTGGAAATGTAAATACATAGGAAATCAGAGGCATGTATATAAATCTTCCTCTTAACATTTTATATCGTTCAACATGATATTAGGTTGATAAAGGTGAAGTTTGCTCGGTGAATTTGTAAAGGAGAGAGAGGCTAATCTTCCCTACAGAAAATATTCACTATATCAAACACCATGCAAAGGGCATTTATATGCATATCACTCGAATCCCATGTATTTACAGCTAAACTTTAATGTTTACATTCATACCAACATCAGTTATATCAAATGAAGCCATTGCAATACACAATAAACTGCACTTGATGAGAGTAAAGTTGAATTTATCTGCAGCACAAACCATGAGGCTCGAGCTTGGCTCATTAAGTGGCTCATGACCCAAGCTTGATGAGCTAATTAGTCAAGTTTGAGCTAGCCCCGAATTGGCTAATTAGTTCGTAAGCCAGCTCGTTTAAAAAAATTATTAGCATTAAATATAGTATAAATATATTAAAATTCATTGTTAAATTTTAAAAATATTTTAAAAATAACATTTAACATTTTATACTTTTAAGTAATTTCTTATTATTTATCTCATATTTGCTCATTTTATCATTTTATTATAACACTAATTTGAATTAACATTATTTTCCGTCTTTCATAATAGCAAGACAAGCCGGCTCATGAGCCCGCTCAAACTCGATTAATTAATTGAACTCAAGCTGAGCTGATGGTAGCTCGAGCTAGAACTCGACTCAACTCGTTTACACACCTAATTAGAGAGGCTCACAGCCAATGAACGAAGAGATTAAACAAGGCATCATAAACTTGAATCAATTTCAGCCACTTTCTGCGAATTTTTGTTATTATTCACTACCATATAGATTCAGTAAGCTCCATGAGAAACTTGGGGCTGTTTAATCCTATAAGTGTGTACTTGTTAGTTTCCTATTGGCTTTTTCTTGGTTTCATGAGATTATGTTGTTAAAAGAATTATGCACAAATTATAGGGTATCAAAGTAGTTAAATGAACACCGTTCGACAAAAAAAGAATAATTACAAAAGTATTAAAATAGTTCCCTGCATCTTTGCAAGGAATCATTTTAATCCCAAAGTTTATAGAAATATCAATTTAGTCCTCATACTCTTTTAACGAGGACTAAAATACTCATTTGGATCCATTTTAGCCCATATTACAAGAATCTAGGAACTTTACAGACTTTAGGACGAAAATGACCCAATTTAAATAGCCATGGAAATCTTTCGACACTTTACTCAAGAATAATGAATCATAAATTAATCAGCTGATTTGTGAACTATTTACGGTGAAATGTAATAAAACTAATAAAAACAAGATTAGTTGGAATAATGCTAAAAATTGGATGATAGATAAATAGTAAAAAAAGCATAGGTAGTATGAGAAGAAGTATCATTCATAAAATATTGAAGGCTTCTTAATGATATCAAAATAAGAAAAGAGAAATTTCCTCCTAATTTTCTTCAAAGTAAGAATAGGAAGGAGGAAGCTAACCTTCAACTCGGCCTCCGGCCATGCTTTGTGAAGATCCCAAGCGGACATCACAGGGCAGCAAACATCATATCTTCCCTGTCAATTAACTCTTTCAACAAGTTAATTTCACAGACACATAAGCAAGTTAATTCACAGATACATAAGAAAAAAAAAAAGAAGGGAAATTTACATACCTAGCACACAAATCTTATGCATTTACACAAATAACTAAACTTTCATATTTACATACATAGCAGTTTGGTGCTTTAAACCTGCGTTCGACTTTTAAAAAGGGGAAATAGCACTATTTTTTATGTGATGTTCAGGATTTGAGTGTTAAGTGTATACCACCCAATTCTTATGCATTCACATATCTAAAACCCAAACTTTGCTTTTTTTTACATCTAAACCGCCCAAATCTTTCAAATCATATAAAAAGCTCCACTTTTTTCACTTTTAAAAGTGAAACACCTTTTCATAGATGTGTAAGGTGGTATACAACAACAACAACAAAGCCTTAATCCCACTACGCGGGGTCGGCCACATGAATCCTTTTTCTCCATTGCGTCCTATTTAGTGTCATATTTTCATTTCCTTCTAGTAAATTAAGATCATTTTTTATACAATAAGCCCAAGTCTTCCTAGGTCTACCTTTGTCTTTCTAATAAATTAAAATCATCACCATTGCGTCCTATTTAGTGTCATATTTTCATTTAGTTCTAGTAAATTAAGATCATTTTTAATATTGCATCCTATTTAGTGTCATATTTTCATTTAGTTCTAATAAATTAAGATCATTTTTAATAGCGTCCTATTTAGTGTCATATTTTCATTTAGTTCTAGTAAATTAAGATCATTTTTAATACAATGAGTCCTATTTAGTGTCATATTTTCATTTAATTCTAGTAAATTAAGATCATTTTTAATACAATATCTATTTAGTGTCATATTTTCATTTAGTTCTAATAAATTAAGATCATTTTTTATACAATAAGATTTTTCTCCATTGAGTCATGTTTAGTGTCATATTTTCATTTAGTTCTAATAAATTAAGATCATTTTTTATACAATAAGCCTGTCCTATTTAGTGCCATATTTTCATTTAGTTCTAGTAAATTAAGATCATTTTTTATACAATAAGCCCATTAGATGATCCGATTAGGAGAGTAGATGTTTTAGATTCGACTTGTGTTAAGAAAGGCAGAGGTAGACCTAGGAAGACTTGTAAGGTGGTATGTATGTAAAAATTGACGTCTAGCTGTTAGATATGTAAATACATAGGAATTGAGTGGTGCATTTTAAACCTTCATTGAGGGGACAATGTGAGTTCATTTCTTCCAGAACTTAATACCCCGCAGCTTACTGAAGCAAAATTCGAATACAAAAACAAATAAAGAGCATTTAGATATATATCACCCAATTCCTATGTATTTACATATATGACATCCAAACTTTACTTTTTACATTTACACCGCCTAAATTTTTTCATATCTTCTAAAAAAAACCACTATATTGACTTCTAAAAAGTGAAATACACTTTTTGATGCATAGATGAGGTGGCATATATGCTAAAATTGAAGTATAGGTGCTGGATATGTAAATACACACAAATTAAGTGGTGCGCATGTAAATATTCCAAACAACTAACAGTAAACACTAGACGTGTAGCCCAGTGATATTTTCCCTTGACTGCAAAAGGAAGATCTAACGTTCAATCTAATCTTTCAAAAAAATAAATAAAAAGAAAAAGAAAAAGAAATTAGAAACAAATAGCTGTACCTAACTTTATGAGAACAAAGGCAAATGCAAAATAAAATTGAGTGTTCTTGTAGAAAAAAAAAAACAACTTTATAAGAAGCATAAACCTGCAAAATTATAGTTTTAATGTGCCGGATCTTATCAACATTGTCCAGAAGATAGGAATCAGATGGAAGAAACCCTCTGTTGAAAAAATAATGGCTTTCAATCCTTGCAAATGCCTGCATATAATTCAAGTGAGGGTGTCATCTGTAACATGAATAACAGAAAGAATAGATGGATAGATAGATTTTAACCAAACTTCATGAGGGGTGGCATTCTTCTTTAATGGTCAGAAACATATCGTACATTTACAATTCAAAAGATAAGGCGTCAAAAAATGAGGTTCCCCCTTAGAAAGATAATATAGGGAAGAGGAAAATACTCTAAAGAAGCATAATATAGCAATCTAGTCATCAAATATCCCAATAAAGAGCTTCCACGCTCTAATCCTTCATGTCATTATGATTTGGCTAGTCCTTCTTGTAAAGTCCCTCCATTGTCTGTTTGCGCTTTCACATCAGCACCCACAAATTCCGAAGCTTTTTTGCCGTTATGAAACAAAAGAATAGTTGGCACAGAGAAAATCTCAAGTTTGCTTAGTGTGGCTGTAAGGCCCTCCTGATCGATGTCAAGTTTGTATGTTGTGACGTGGAAGTTCTTTGCTCATCTAAATAAAGAAAATGAAACAAACCTTAAATTGTGCAGCTAAATTTTTACTAAAAGCACATTTCTAGTTTTTTTGGGTGCAAATTACACTTGTTCAAGTATATATATGATCGATGTCAAGTTTGTATAGATATATAATACTGATTATTAGATAACTTACCTTATAATCATCGTCAGACCCTATTTCTTTCTCCTGCGAGCTCCCTCTACTGCGAGAAATTTGTCTTGGTCCAACATTACATGGTAGAATTGCGTCCTACCTTCTCCCGCACGCTAAGGCATGGTCGAAACCTCCTCCTCCTCTGCTTCATGAGCTTAAACCGTCGCCTCCTCTCTCGACTTGATTGCTTCCTCCACTTTTCCGAGCTTGAAAAAGACGTCGTCCCCTCTACCCCAGCACAACTGTGATATCACGGCTCAATGCCGAATTGATGCAATTCCTTTCTTCCCTTGAGCACATAGCAATCGGCCTTTGTGTCACTTCTCTGAATACTCTACTCCTTCTCCCTCCTCAGCTCTCTGATCACCATCCCGTCTGATATTCGATTTATAGGGTGAATTCCCCTCTTCGACTTCTGACCCGCTTCATTTCCACTCTACTATGATTGCTCGCTTCCTCTCCTTCAACTATCCGATGCTTGACTCCTCGTTTTTTCTTCTCCTTTGATTCTTCGTTTCCCCTTCCCCCGGGTAACAAAAACGGGAACGTTACAACCTCCTCCTCCTCCTCCTCCTCCAACTACTAAAATTTTCTCCGACGAGCTCCAGTAAAAATTGAGTTCTTAGTTTGAGCTCACGAGGCAGTTGCTACCAAAGTGAGCCGAGCTCGAGCTTGACTCAAGCGCATAATTTGCCAAACGAGCCGAGCTCAAGCTTGGCATGGCTCTAGCTCGACTCGACTCATTTGCACACCAAATAATTAGTCACTAAAAAACATTGCTCAAATATTTTTAGTATGTCCACATTTAAAAATTTTCAACTCTAAATAATATCATTTGTCAAATTTTGCAATTATGAACTTATCAAAAGAAAGATTGCCATTGTAATATTCTAATTAGTTCAATTGCAAATCTTATACTAAAGATGAAACGCTCAAATTAGGAGTGTCTGGAGCAAAATTTCTATACATTAACATTGCATATAAAGTGGTTCAAATATCTGAGATCATAGATATGTTTTCTTATTATTTATTTAAAATCTCTACTTATTAAAATTCATTTCTCAAGTATAAATAATTTAAGAGACAAAGAAAGAGTGCTTATTATCTTAAAAACCTAACATAAGTTGAGAGCTTCAAGTACAAATAAGTTTCTTTATTTATTTATTTTAATCTATTTAATATGTCATACATTTTCATTCATTTCTTTTTCCTTGTGTTTATTTTAATAACCAATTTTGAATGTTCATTTTTTCCTAGTTATTACAAAGTTTAGTCTTATTATTATATATTGCAACATTGATTATACATTAAAAAAGTGATCATTAAAAGAAAATTTTAATCATTTAATTTATTATTTATCATTCTAAAAAATACTCAAAGATTAGAAATCCCTCAAAATGTAAATCGAGATAACATAATAAATACACTTGGCTTGTCCTAAAATCAGATCGAATATTTTCTAACTGATCTTGAGACAAAGTCAAGTGACTTGAAATTAAATTATCAAGAATGTATCCTAAAAACAGATAAAATTAAAAGACTATTTTAAAAAATTGTTACATTATAGCTAATCCTTAATTTAAAAAATATGAAACATAATTCATAATCTTTGTTATTTAAAAATTATTTGTTAGGGAAATCTACATATATAGCCCACAATTCTTATGTACATATCTCACACCAAACTTTCATATTAACATACAAAGCACTTTGGTGCTTTAACCTTATGCATATAAAGTTGTATTTCACTTTTAGAACGAGGCAACACTGTGTTTGTTGGCTGTTGTATTTTTTGCTTTTGGTGGTGTTCCTGGCAACGTCTTGGGTTGTGGGAGAGCCGATCTACCTCTTGAATAGTAGATCATCTTTGTGTCTTGTTTGTTTGCATTTGCTTTTTGTAGGAGCAGCCCACATTTGAGCTTTTTCATATATCTATTGTTGTTTTGTCATCGTCGCTTGCTGATTTTTGGTTTCGAAGCGTAACAAATTCATATTTACATGCATTCCACTCAAATCTTCAACATCACATCAAAAATACCAGCATCAATATTTTTTAAAAAGTGAAATACAACTTCTTCACACATAAGTTTAAGACACCAGGGTATTATAAGTGTTAATATCATACTTTGTGTGTTAGACATGTAAATACATAAGAATTGTGTGGTATGTATGTAAATTTTCCAAAATTAAAATAGATAAGCAGAAAAGGCATACCAATGCAAAATTGTCATCAGTGCCTTTATTTATGTGCTCTTCACTCGGAATGAGATGAGAGGTCGATAGCTCCCATGTAGACCAAATCTTTGCAGCCATAACCTGAATTAATCCGTCAAATTACAAAATCAGACCAACATTTGCTGCTTTTAAAGGTAATGTGATATACATATAAAGGAAATAATATAAGATAATTCCTTGAATGCCAAAAAGGGTATGCTAGCTTCTTAGCGCGTCATCATTATTTTTAGGGGAATTTACTTACATACCACCCAATTCATATGTATTTACATATCTAACAACTACTTTTTTTAACATTTATACCACCCCAATCTTTCAAATTACAAAAAAAAAAACTACTATTTCAACTTTTTAAAAGTGAAATACACCTTTTCATGCATATCGGTAAGGTGGCATATATATTAAAATTGAAGTTTAGGGGTTAGATATGTAAATACATTGGAATAGAGTGGTATGTATGTAAATTTTCCTTATTTTTAAGATGTGGATTTATTTCCTATGACCAATTTCTACTAACATAGCACTTTGACTACTGTTTCTCTAACAGGCAATCAATAATCTGTGCAGTTACTCCTCCAAAAAATAGGTCCTGCTCAACAGTAAGTTAAGGTAACATTAAGCCGATAAAACTACAACAATCTTCCACTTCTCCTCAAGTGACTTCACCCGAAGAGATATTTATATATTACAGAATATCTCATAATAACATTAATGCACACTGATATATTATTAGTCCAAACTGATATTAATGTTAGGCTATTATATGTAAGCATATACTATAATCAGCAAACATATATCTCATTTAAATATCATTGATGAGGATGATATGCACCTGAACCAAAATCAGCGAACAAATGACACGAAATAAGTGGGAAAACTCAAATTTGAGCTAATTTTACTGATTTTCAAGCAAAACAACAAGATACAAGGGTGATTTATAAGCGAAATGCAGACTGTCTCCCCAAAAATCCCAGATGCCGCTAGGAACAAAACTCAAAAGTGTTAGACATGGCTCTGATATCACTTGTTGAGAAATTAGGAAAAAAAAACATGAATCGACACAAATCCAAAAGAATACACAGAGATTTATGAGGTTCGGCAAAAATGCCTATATCTTCGGGAACAGAGTGACGACTTACTTTTCAATATTCAGAAAAGAGTACAGAATACAAGATTCAGAATCCTAGAATCTCAGAGGCTACCCTAGGGTTACAAACACGACATATATATAACCCTATGGTACAATATGTAATTACTAAAAAATACCACTGTACCAAACCGCGGAGTGTTGCCCCCGAACCCCCAACCCACATAATGAAACTCCCCCGATTTGACAGGACCTTCTGCTCCACTCCGCTCGTGGGATCCGCTCCGCTCCACCATCTGTCCCATTTATGGTATATGAGTCATGCCTAACAAATTCGTAGGAACCAAGTCTTTCATGTCAAATTTCTGGCTCAATAAAGCTTTCAAACCACGGACATCATTCATATTTTGCAGCAATCAGTATATTACAGTAACAGAAAAATAATAGAACGATCATCAAGACTCTTCACATAAACACAACAATCATACTCACATCTCTTGTAGTTAATCTGAATCATGTAGGAGTCAAACTACTTTTATCATTGTCTTGGAGACTGTTTCAACTCATACAGCGATTTCTTTAATCTGCAAACCAGATGCTCCTGTCCAGTTTAAGTGAACTCTTCTAGCTGTTCCATGTAAATCTGCTCATCCAAATCACCATACAAGAGAACAATTTTAACATCCATCTGCTCCAAATGCAAATCTTAAATAGCTACTAATGCAAGCATTGTCCTGATTGAAGTATGTCTGACTACAGGAGAAAAGATTTCATCGTAATTTATCCCCTTCTGCTGTGAAAATTCTTTGCTACCAGTTGAGCCTTGAACTCCATGATATATTTCTCCTAAGGGGCTGGATATTCGTCAAGGTGGAGATTTATTGGGCATATGCATTTCTCCTAAAGAAGCTGAATATTCGCCAAGGTGGAGATTTGTTAGGTATAGCTCATAATACCAGAATTTGGAGTCTCTTGGAATGAAGAGATGTCTCTTGGAATTGAAGAATTGTGTCTCTTGGAATTTAGTGGGTTGGGGGGATCAGCGAGGACGCAGCGGAAGCGTGGTGGCCCAACTCACATTAGTGCATAAGAAACTCAGATATATTTCTCCTAAGGAGCTGGATATTCGTCAAGTTGGAGATTTGTTGGGTATATGCATTTCTCCTAAAGAGGCTGAATATTCGCCAAGGTGGAGATTTGTTAGGTATGACTCATATACCATAAATGGGACAGATGCTGGAGCGAAGCGGAGCCCACGAGCGGAGCGGAAGGATCTGTCCAATCGGGGGAGTTTCATTATGTGGGTTGGGAGTGCGGGGGCAACACCCCGCGGTTTGGTACAGGGGTATTTTAAGTAATTACATATTGTACTATAGGGTTATATATGTCGTGTTTCTGAGATTTTGGAATTCTGAATCTTGTATTCTGTACTTTTTTCTGAATATTGAAAAGGAAGTCGCCGCTCTGTTCCCGATGATGTAGGCTTCTTTACCAAACCTCGTAAATCTCTGTGTATTCTTCTGGATTTGTGTCGATTCCTGTTTTTTCTCACCCTAATTTCTCAACAAAAAGAAAAAAAATACAGAAAAACATAACATAAAACAAATCCAAACTAACTAGCCCTAATAACACTCCAAAGGGAAAAAAAATGCAATCAACTTTCCTTAAAGGCTACATATTAGTAAAAAGCTCAGAAATATCTTCAGAAACAATTTTCTAAAAATCAAAGTATTCATGTTGTTCGCTAGTTCTAATTTGTCAGCAAGTAAATTTCCAGGTTACACGGATGACGTACATATACCACTCAATTCTTATGGCCTAAATTTCAATTTTACAAGCATAATAGCTTACCTACGCATAAGTTGTATTTCATTTTCTAAGGGTTAAAATGACAGTATTTTATCTGATATAAAAGATTTGAATAGTATAAATGTAAAAAGTAAAGTTTAGAAGTTATATATGTAAATTTTATAAATGTAAATAAAAAGAAATTGGGTGTATGCCCACAATATAATTTCCTTGGGATTGTAGCGCCATGAGAATACCTTTGTATCATTATTATCTGAAGTTAGCCTTTTGTGATATGCGTCAATGAAACAGCCCCTTTCGCTTTCAGGAATGAAATCTCTGAAGGGCTCCCATGCTGAGAATTAAGTAAAGAAAAAAAGAAAAACTGGTGAGAATAATTCTCATATGACTCACTCGTCTTACCTTTTGCTCAATACTTCAGCGCATTTTATTAAAGCCAGTGTTTTAAAAAATGTAGTATATATGCAATTTTCATGCTTTTCAAACTCATATCCCATGTCATGATGCATTGAAGCATCCTACTTAAACTACTAATGAATTGGTTAAAAGTGTAATCAATGCTTAAGAATGAAGCGGCTAGGAATACTCGACAACCAAAAGAAGGGGCATTTACATACATACCACCCAATTCTTATGTATTTACGTAACTAGCACAAAACTTCACTTTATACATTTATACCATCCAAACCTTTCATATCACATAAAAAATACCACCATTTTAACTTTTAAAAATCAAAATGCACTTTTTCATGCATAGCTAAGGTGGTATGTATGTAAAAACTGAAATTTAGGTGTTAGATATATAAATACATAGGAATCGAGTGGTATATATATAAATCTCCAAAAAAAAAAAGGATAACGATCGACTGTCAAACAGTAAATATTTACTTGTTACTGCAAACATTTTAAATATACTGTTTTGCGAAAAACTGACCTTTGCAGAAATTTAAAAGACATGTTATTTTAAGCAAATTCCAATCAAACAAAACCAAAATTTGACCACCATACTAACTTTTACTGTGGCTAAGCAAACATAAGAGTGGAGGCCATAAAAGAATAAGAAAATATGCAATTACATACCATCTGGGAAGATGGTAGCAGCACCACCCTCATAGAACCAATCAAGCTCCTTCTTCCTCAATAAAAAGATTCCTCTAAGAATCATACCAGTGACCTAGAAGCATCTTAGAAAACTTGAGTAATCTTCCGTAAAATAATTTTACAACTAGACAGAAAGAATTTTTAATGAGACTTGGGAATTCAGGGTGTTAACAGAAGGAAAATTTTCAGAGGTGTATAACAGGTTACTTGAAATAAAGGAAAGAAAGATGGAAAATAAGATAAAAAAATAAGGGCGTTTACATACAGACCACCCAATTCCTATTTAATTGAGATTCACTTTTTTATGCAAAGGTAAGGTAGCACGTACATAAATATTGAAGTTTAAGTTTTAGATATGTAAATACATAGGAATTGAGAGGTATGTATGCCCTTTTCAAGAAAATAAATGCTTACTTTGTCAGGATGCTTTTGGCTGTATGCAAGTGCCAGAGTGCTTCCCCAAGATCCACCAAACACCTGCATCATGAATCAATAGCATCTCTATCAAACAAGCTGCACGAAAAAATCCATACCCAAAGAAAAGGGGGCATTTATAACATACCACCCAATTCTTATGCATTTACATATTTAACACCTAAACTTTTCTTTTATATTTATACCGCCCAAATCTTTCATATAGCATAAAAATACCATTATTTTAGCTTTTAAAAGTGAAATACACCTTTTCATGCATAGATAAGGTGGCAAATATGTAAAAATTGAAAGTTTAGTGTTAGATATGTAAATACATAAGAATTGAAATTTTCCAAATAAAAGTTACCTGCCATTCGGAAATCTGCAAATGTTCCCTAAGCAGTTCGATGTCATTAACCAAATCCCAGGTTGTGTTTTCCTCTAAACAAGCATGCGGTGTGCTTTTTCCTGCACCTCGCTGGCATATGTTTCTAAATTGTGACTCCAAAACATTTCATGGCCAAGAAAATGCGAAAAATATGAATTAAAAGTAATACCTGGTCCAATAAAATAATTCTATAAAATTCAGGATCAAAGAAACGTCTATTGCCCGCAGAAGTTCCACCTCCTGGCCCACCATGAAGAAAAACAACCGGCTGGGAAGATACACAGTCAGCAAGAGGAAACCATTAATATCAATGATGATTAAAATATTGGGAAATTTACACACATACCAACACAATTCTTATGCATTTACATATCTAGTACCCAAAGTTTGATATTTACACTCATAACACCTTGGTGTCTAAACCTATGCATGAAAAGGTGTATTTTACTTTTTAAAAAATAGTGATGGTGTAGTTTCGATGTGATGTTAAGGATTTGAGGGGTATGCAAATAAGTATGAATGTTTGGGTGATAGATATGTAAATAAATAAGAATTGTGTGGTTATGTATGTAAATTCCCCTAAATTATTTCCCAATATCACTAAATTTATTTTTTTCCTCAAAAACAAGGTGCAAGTTGCATATGTAACACTATAAAGCTTGCAAAAACATATAAACAGCTTCTTCTTAGTTTTCATTATATATGGTTCCTTTGCATACAATTTATTTCAGAATAAAGGAACAACTTTTCGTTAAGGAATGCATTAAGCATTGAATTTAGTGACTAGAACTTGATTATGGTGACTCTTATACCACTCGATGGACGACAAGACATTCTGAGCAATTAAGAATTTTAAAAGTTTCTGAGTTCTAATCCACTTATTTCTTTGAATAAACCGAATACCATTGTATCTTCTTTTTAAAGAAGAACTAGATATCTATGAACTAATTATCTTAGGAACCACTTCACATAGAAGGATGGAGAATCAGACATCTAGATAATATGGAAGTGTTGATATCAAATATGAGTTGCTTGAAGAATATATAATTCCATCTAAATTTATCAACAGTGACTCCACACTTTTTATTTAATCAATTAAAATCTAAGCAATCTAGATAACCAGTTTAAAAGTTATATGGATTACCTCAATCTAAAATTTTAAAGTTAATTATTATATAAAAACAATCCAGAAGACAACAAGCACATCCAGCTTAACGTTGTCTATACATCACTATTATTTAATTAATATTGAATAATCAAACAACATCTTATACTAAACAGAGTAATTTCTTTTTATTATCATTAATAGCACATTTTTTGTATTATGCTTCCTCGGGACCTTGCTTTCATCTACAATGTATAAGCATGCATGTGAAGTTTTGGTGGCAATGAATAACATAAGCATCTTTGTTTAACGATCTAAGCGCTTGAAAACAGATCATTACATGCTGCCTTCCAAAGACGGCATGTCAAAAATGAGAAGAAAAGTGCCAAAATTGTCCCTGACTATTTAATGGGGGTCATTTTAATCCCAGGCTCTATAAACATGTCAAAATAGTCCCTAGACTCTTTAACTTGGGGCTGAAATAGTATTTCATGGGAACTATTTCAATTCTGGAAAGAAATTGGCACTTGTATAGACTCTGAGACCAAATGAAATTGACTCTTTAAGTTATGCTTCCTCAGGACCTTGCTTTCATCTACAATGTATAAGCATGCATGTGAATATTTTGTAGCGATGAATAACATAAGCATCTTTGTTTAACAATATAAGCGCTTGAAAACAGGTCATTACATGCTGCCTTCAAAAGACGGCATGTCAAAAAGGAGAAGAAAAGTGGCAAAATGGTCCCTGACTATTTAATCGGGTCATTTTAATCCCAAGCTCTATAAAAATGTCAAATTAGTCCCTAGACACTTTGAGTTAGGGCTGAAATAGTCTTTCATGGGAACTATTTCAGCCCATACTAAAAATTCTGGGAATGAAATTAGCACTTATATAGACTTTGAGATTAAAAATGCACCCCCCCCAACGCCCGCCTTTTCAATGAGTCGGGAGACTATTTTGACATTTCCCTCTACAGATTTTGAGTTAGAAGCTCACATGCCCTGATGGATTTCCTGATTGTTCCCAGTACAGCGTATGGATGTCCGAGACCTTCAGAAATCCTGAATTGTATGGTTCTATGTCTGAATAAAGCGTCCTCTTGAACTCTTGAGGCTCCTTTGATAATTCCATTAATCCTCCAACTTGCTGACTCACATAAGATGGCTGACGTTCAGAACCTAAAGCAGAATTATGTTTTACCCAAAAATGATTTCATAACGAAAAAAAAGAAAAACTACAATCATAAAATAGAAGAACTTATAAATTGGTGCGACAACTACTGCTCTCAAGGTATTTTGCATGGAGAGAAAGTATTTCATTTGAGAACAAGTTACTTAACAAGAAGAAAAACAAACTGTTTCAATATGTCACCATCTTTTGGGTGAAAGTGCATCATGTCCAGGTATATATATATATATATATATATATATATATATATATATATATATATATATATATATATATATATATAT
>JXCR01146276.1:369481-436974 GCA_002079205.1 Phalaenopsis hybrid cultivar
GATAGACTATATATATATATATATATATATATATATATTGGGTGAAGGTATACCATGCAGTTTTGCAATGCTAAAGACAAACACTTGGATATGAAATTAATTTTTTGGTTTTGAAAGGTCTCAACATAGACAAATGAAGCAGCGACAATGCCAGATTTCCGGTTTCAAATGGGCATGAGGATTCAGCTGAAACTAATTACTAATCCTACAATTACTTTATAAAAAGATAGACCTTCTTTAAGGAAAAAAAGTATGACCAAATTTATTTAAAAAAAAAAAGAGGAACCCCGAAAAGAATTATCTCAGATCAGTTTCCCTCTGTAAAATCCCTTCGGTAGATTGAAGCCGAAAACTTAAACATTGACTCACATGGGAGAACTCCTATAATTGGTGACCACCTAGGAAATTACACCAACAAGGCAAAACCATGATCATTAGGGCCAAAGCGGACAATATCTCGATGGGTGAGAGTTTGAGCTGTTACAAATGGTATCAAAGCATTACACATGTCTGAAGATAAAAATATTAGACTATTGGATGATTTTTGGGTTATAAAAACTGACAAGGACGTTGATTACTAAAGCGGGGGAGACAGTAAAACCCCTTAGGTAGATTAAAACTGAACTCTTTAACATCGAGGAACCTTTTGGTGTAAAGATTGGAGCTTTATCAAAAACTCCAAAGTTAAATATATATAAAGAGAGTGATCTTATTTTAATTATCTGATTATCATGTCAATATAAGGTAGAAATAACCTTAATTAAGTTCATACTTTCTTTCAAAAATATAATCATAATATGTATGTTAATTTTATTACACCTAATATAATAAATAATTAGGTTTAATCGCATAATTATTTATATTTTCAATCCTAATTTATGTAGGACTGCTGGCCAACAATAGTTTTTGGCCGCCTTGAATTAAAGTAACTGTTTTTTATTAGAAGATAAACATAATTTCCTAGTTAGGGGTGTTAATCATAATTATTTGCAGTAGATTTTTAATTATTTCATAGGATTGTCAGTCGTGCCCATGTTATTTAATTTTCTTATTTTGTACTTGGGATATGTTTCACTTATTGCTCAAAATGAAGGAATTTGATGCTTTGTTTTATTGTTGCAAAACCTCCTGCATATTTGATTAAATTTCACAATTATAATATTTTTTTCTAGTATTTTACTTTATGACATTGCATGTAAATTAATATCATATAACAAGTTTGTGTGAAGTAGCATGTTTCTTGCATATTAAACCTATGAAAAATTTAGTATGATTGAATGTGATGGTATATAGACGGGTGGAACCTTTTTGAATATTAGCTAACCAACGGGCCCACAGAATCACGACCATGTATGAAATCATCAAGCTTTCTTGAGTAGGTATTGACATTTCCAATTTCAAATTGTCTGTTAAAAACAACTATATAAATATAAATTATATTAAAAAATTAAATAAATTATTAAGTTATGCACATATATGATTTTATTGAATTGAAAATAATTGCATATTCATAATTAAGCATATTCATGTTTTCATGCTTTTGTGATTATATAATGTAATATATGGATAAATATCTCTCTTTGTTGTTCATATTTCATACCTCATTTTTCTTGTCATTTAGGTTTTAACAAATAATTGTTATTTATTTAGTTTGTTTGTCAAATTCACTCGTTGATATTTTGCATAACAGGTTCTATCGAGTCACTATCGAACTATCTCCACCAAAACAGACCTTTCAGTTTTAGATTTCCTATCATTGATATTTTTCAGTATTGTTTTAGTTATTATATATTACACTTTGATTTTAGAAAGTGGTTTTAAGTTGTCATTTCAATTTTAATTAAGCCATTATTTTGCTTTTATTTCAATTGTATTAGTGAGATATTAATTATGGAATAAAATTTATATTTTCTTATTTATTTTTGTTGTCATTTACATACAATCTTCTGTTTGATAATACAAAATAAATTTAATTTATTTTATTACGTTTTTCGGGGTGTACAACCTTCTGAATCCGGGGTGTGACAACCTCTACCTAATTCAAGAACAACAAAAATTAAAAGGCAAAGGAGTTGTTTGGCTACAAGCACGACTTAACTCAAGTAGGATTTGGTAAATCCAACAAATAAACTTTAATAAGCTTTGGGAGGATTAATACTTGAAATTTGTTTGACAGCCTAATCATTAAATCTTGTTAAATCCTTATAAACTATTGTGTTATTTGTTTCAAAATTTAGGATTGTGAAAAGAGAGGTTTTTAAATCCGTTTAGCCATATGAACAGTGGAAATTTAAAAAATCATGTATTAGTCAATAATGTCGTCGAGAAAAAATTTATCAAAACAATATGATCCAAAACCCAAAATGCCTTTAGACAAGACTTAAGCTGTGAAGTTGTTGTTTGAAAAACCAACTGTTAGAAAAGTGATATTAAAAAGCTGTATTCTCTTTGAAAAATGCAGTTGTAAATCTGTTGTGCTGTAGTTTTTCATGAACAAAAGGCAAAAATGCTCTTATATGCAATTGTATAAAAAATAAACAAAAACATTTAAAATAGTTAAACAAAAAAACTTGTTAAAAATACTCATTACAATATACATTAAGAAATTACACAACCCATTAAGTATAACTAAATAAAAACTAACAAATAACATCATTTCACCCATTAACTAATATATTTGTAATTTGCGCTCTCCAATCAACCATCTTCCCTGCACCGTTCACGTCCTGTGTGTAACACTCACATAAATCATAATTAACTTATGATATTGACTGCTCTAACCAATATTCATATGTTTTAGGAGGGACATGTGATTGATTTTCATCTGCACCACTAAAATCAATATCAATGCGTAAAGAATACCGACGAATATAATAGTGTAAGCATCGCCGCCCACTTGAAGCTAGGGAACTAAAGGCATTCAAAGGTTACCTTGTACATTTCTAATTGTGAAACGTCGAAGGACCAAAGTTGTGAATATTTTGCGATCTAAAACGTGAGAGAAATCAACGGTACGATGTGTATTGTTAGCGTTCTCTAGAATCTGGATCGGGAACAAAACCGTGCCACCCTCTAAAATAAAGCCTAAATTTTTAAACAAGTGGGTGTCAAGAAGCTAATTTTACTGCCAACGTCCTAAATTTGAATGCCAGGTATATCAAATTTGTGCTTAGCAATCGCCGTTCCGAAAAAATAAATATAGTTATTTCAAAACCATGAAAGTGCAATTCCCATGAAGTTCCTTCCCCGTTTTCTCCCACAAGCATCAGAAACCTAGGGCTGCAAGACATCACCCAGATTCCCCGTATCTCTATCCATACTATAAGCCATACCACTAAATCCACAGGAAACTTCCATGGCCTCTCTAGCAACTTCCTTTACTCCCAAAATCAAAGAACACTTCACTCCTCTGCTGAATATACATCATCGCACCAGCAAATCCATACAACTCCCGATCACAGAGATCCCCTCAATCCCGCCAGGGATCGAGATTATTGGTTCGAATTAGTGCAAAAATTGGGAAAGGAATGAGTACCTAGAAGAAGGGAGCCGAAGCGAATTGGACGAAGAGGGCGCAGAACAGAGCAGGGCGTGCGACTCTGAGGTAAAAGATAGCAGAGTGAGGCCGCTCTGCTCCACTTCACCGAGGCCGGGCTTAGCCTTGAGGCTGTCATCATTGGGTCTGATTCGCTTCTATTTTTACAAATAGGGATCGGGAAGATTTACAGACATACCACCCAATTCTTATGTATTTACATATCTAACACTCAAACTTCCATTTTTACATGCATGTCACTTATTTTATTTATTTTTATTAACATGTTGTAATATGAAAGAATTGGATGATGAAAAACTAAAAAAAATATAATTTAAAGTGTTAGATATGTAAATGCATAAAAATTGAGTGGCATGTTGTAAATGCCCCCCTAAACAATAATAATTATAAGTTTGTTGCATCATTATTATGATTATAAATAATTTAATTTTTTATAAAATTTTGTTTCATTTCTTAGGAGAAGTTAATGAGATTATGAATATTAGTTTGATCTCGTGTAATTGTAGTTTGGATTATTGAAAAAGATAATGAAAAATGATGATCAGAAATGCGGAGCCAGGTAAAGTTGATTGTTTGAGAGCTCAAACTTTCACTAGTTAGGATATTGTCCGTCTTTGGTCTAGTGACCTCACGGTTTTGACTCATCTGTGTAACTTTCTGAGAGTTCGCCCATCTTAGGAGTGCTCCATCACGAGTCGCTTAACTCTTGAGTTTCTGATGAAATTTCACAGTTACCTCAAAGGGTACCTCAATGTTTAAGAGTTCGTTTTCATTCTACTTGAGGGCTTTCACAAATTGGACAATATTAATCAGAAAAAAGTAGTAGGTGATGATTGCAAAACATCACGTCCGAACAATAATGATTATCAAAAATATATTTTGCTGAACTCAACAAATCTTTTTATTTATTCAAATGGATTGTTCGAACGAATAAATAAAAAGTTTGTTGAGTCCAGCAAAATAAATTCTTATCAAATTTTTTTAATAGATAAATTATAATTATTTAGATGATTTTTTCATGCACTCATACGGTAGATTTCTTATGGAGAATCTAATATTAATTAAATTTTTATGATTATTCTCGAGTTTTAAATTATATTGTTCATAATTATAAACAAATCAAACGACAAAAAATCAAATTTATTTATTTAGCAACCATGTGATTATAAAAATATTCAAACTTATCATATTAATTAATCAAATAATCATGAATGATTAAATTGTTGGATATATATATATATATATATGTATATATATATATATATATATGTATATATATATATATATATGTATATATATATATATATATATATAAAGATTAAGGATCACATATGTAAATATATAGAAATTGAGGGTATGCAAACTCAAAGCTACCAACAAAAGAATCTGCTGCAATCCATCTCTTCCGTCCAAGATAACCTATTTAAGTATATCCTAATCCCCCATGGCCGCCAGCCATTACTCTTCCCCCTTCACTCTTTACTCTTCACTCTTCACTCTGTTACTTCAGCAAAACCTCTTCACTCTTCAAATTTACCCTTCACTCTCTCTACATTACTCACCTCCCGGCAGCCATGCCAGAGATTTATGAGCCAAACTCTGATACGCGAAGGGAGCAGCTATACAGCTAATCCCTTTTCTAATCTCAATGCTGCGAAGGAGAAAGTGCTGATTACGTGAAGAAGATTAGTCGTCTTCCTACTAAGCTTCTCTGGTTTTATCTCCCAGCTTCTGGAGCTATGGAGTTCCAAATTCATGGCGGTTATGATTTACGACAGGTGCCGAGGTACTTATTTTCTTCATTTCTTTTGGGATTTAGTGGAAGGATGAAGTTTCGCTGAGGAATTTTTCCGGAAAAGGATTTTAATTCATTTTCTGATAGAATGTCAACTGTTTTTTGTCTTTTTTTTAAAAAAAATTATTCTCTTTTTTCTGTATCTGAAGTGCATTTTTTTCAAAGGATTGTTGGCTTCTAGAAGTAGAGATTGCTATTATTGTAGGTTGAGACATGATTTCTTCTTCTAGGGTTTTTTGCTTGTCCAGAAGGGGGCTTTTGGATACAATTAGGGTTTAAGTCAACTAGGGTTTAGTAAAAACTGAAATTCCAAATCTAGGGGCTGTCTGGTAAGAGATTTAAGTTGAATTTAGCTTAAATCTTGCCAGAAAGAACAAAGTGGCAATTTTTAAGTCCTGAATCTAGTAAATCCAATTTCTTCTCAGTTTTCACTTAAGTCTTGGATTTATTAAATCCTACTTTCAGGAGGATTCAGTAAATCTGAATTTATAGAATTTATTAAATTCGTTACTAAACAACCCCTCAGTAAATCATGAGTTTTTTTTTTTTCTTTTGGCAATTTTGTTTTTAAATTTTTATTTTAGATGTCATTTCTTCTCATTGTCTTATAAAAAGTATTCTCTGACCTTCTTTTCTCATATATGTGAATTGTTTTCTCTTTGAAGCCTATCTTAGTTGTTTCATCTTTAGCCAAATTATTTTCTAATTACACTATATCATCAATTTCTAAAATAAATTTATTCTTCAGTCACCTTCAAGCTGAGATCTTCTCATCTCCATGAGGAAGGAATTGAATTTTGATAAAATCAGAATAGGATTGTCAATGGACTACATAGATAGCAGTGAGTTGAAGCTCTTGGAGGTTTCTCGAGGAGTTCGGAAACTAACCCAAATGATTGAATCATGGTCCAAAGCTCCAAATCTCGATTCTCCATCGAAATATATCGCAAAGGATATACTGAGAGATTCCTTAGCCCTCCATGAATCCTTAGTAACCGTCAGAAGGCTGCAGAAAACCTCGAGAATGATGTCCTTCATGGAGCAAAAGCGTGAATTTTGCTTCGCTAACGAAAAAGAGGTAGAGGAAGAAGGCAATGCCATCGAACAATGTGGTTTGGTAAGATTTGGAGTAGGTATTTATGATGATATTATCCATAGTTTATTCACTAATGGCTCTTCAAGGAACCATTTTTATGAGAAGAAGAGCTCCATCAGTGATAAATTCAATAAGCAAGAAGTTCCATCTCAAGCTGTTCAATCAATAAAGAAAGATCAGAAGAGTGATAAGAACTTTTATGAACAAAGTGTTGATTATGAGAACCTGACGATTAAGTCGTGCTTCACTGACTACGCACGAAGAACACATGAGAATGGAAGCGAAGCACCAAACATTGTGATCATGAAGCCTCTGGAACCAGAAAATGAGAAGAAAGGAGGGAATCACAAGAAGAAAGAAAAATTTCCAGCTGATTTGGATTTAAAAAAGGAGATTTTTGGCGATCGAGATAACACAAAGCGAAGGAAAGTGGTTAAGAGAATGAACAAAGCTTCTGTAACTCATAAACAGTTGAGAAAGGAATCAGTGGCTGTAGATTCAAATAAAGTTATCATCTTGAACAGTAAATCTCCTCAAGAGAGAAAGGAAGTTAAGGTTAACAAAGTTTTATTTTTTCAGACTAAAAGAATCCAAGAACCGCCAGCGAAGCCCGAGAAAAAGCTCGCCGCCACAAAAGGTGGAGCTCGAGCTGTCTGTATTAAATCTAAGAAGACTGTATCGACCACTGATGTGAAAACCATGACGAAGAATTCTGCTACCTATTTAATCGATGATAAGAAGAAATGGGAAAAGATTTCTGGGAGATCAAAAAACATCAAGGTAACTTCACATCCTCAGAGCACTTACCCGCGACATAATAGTCGGAGGTGTAGTTTTCCACTGTGAGATTGTGGGTTTGAATCACACATATTGCTCTTTGAGCTCACTTTTCTAAAAAAAAAAAACCTCTCATCTTGTCTCTTATTGATCCTTGCCAAAGTATTTATTGAATGAAGGGAAATTTACATACATACATACCACACAATTCATCTGCTTTTACACACCTTACATCTAAGAGTTTATATTTATATTTATAACTCTGGTGTGATGAACCTACGCATGAAAAGCTGAACTTTTAAAAAGTTAATAGCAGTGGTATTTATTATGGTAGAAGAGAGATGCATAATATTTACCAGTATTTTTTTTTTAATATTTATTGCCCTCAGAATTGCAATACAAAGTGCAAAGGAGTTAGCAGAAGAACTGAACCTAACAACAAGGTGAGTGCTTTTCGGCGGGATTTAAGCACTCCATCCATTCATGGCTTCCCACAACAACTTGCAGAAGGCTCTAAAATTGGCTATGGAGGTAAAACCATAATTTCCTTATAAAGTAGTATTATTATGAATTTTATTTGCACTTGGAAGATTTACATACATATCACTCAATTTCTATGTATTTACATATCTAGCACCCAAACCTCGAATTTTACTTACATACCACCTTACCTATGCATGAAAAAGTATTTGAAAGATTTACATAACACTTAATTCCTATGAATTCACATATCTAATACCAAAATACGAATTTTTACATGTACTATGCATGAAAAATTATATGTCATTTTTTAAAAGTTAAGATAGTGGTATTATTTTTTTATATGGAAGAGTTGCGTGGTATATATGTAAAAAGTAAAATTTGAGTGTTAGATATGTAAATGCATTAGGATTTAGGAGGTATGTATGTAAACACCCTTGTACTTTTTAGAAGTCAAACTGTTGGAATTTTCGATGTTATATGAAACATTCAGGTGGTATAAATATAAAAGATGTGTAAATACATAGGAATTGTTTGGTATGTATGTAAATGCCTCTATCATTTAGCCATTGCTAATCAGCTAAAATGATGGAATTATTATATTTTTCTGTAAAGAAAACACGATAATGGTATCAAAAAACTCTTTTTGAAGTTATCCCAAAGGATGTCAAAGGTGGCAAGCACAGACTATCAATAAATCATAATCAAAGGCCAGCTTTAAAAAAAGCTTTTGGAACTCAAGAAGACATCAAACTGCTGCTTCTAACCAGCCCAGATTTCTTAACTGAAGCAGAAGCACTTTTCGGATTCGACGTTCGAAAACATCATGCTAAATCGAGTCAAAACCGTATTTTCGAACCATTTGGAGCGAAAAACCCTCACGAACTTCTGCTTGATTGTGCCATGGAGCTCATGGCTAGAAAAATTTACCAACTTGGCCTCTTGAATCATCCTATCTGCAGAAATTATATACAGAATTCAAAATTTCTGACATCTTTAGAACAGTTAGTGGAAGATATCAGTAATGGTGTGAAGGAAATGAATGATTTTTACAGAACTGAATCAGAAGATGATTTTTATCTGAGATTGGAAAGAGATTTAAGGTGCAAAAATGTGTCTTTGAATGCTTCATGGGATTTTGGATGGATTTGTAGTGTTTGTGGGGAGGATTTTGGGGCTGTTGTTGAGGAGATGGGGGATGAAATAATTTGTGGGATGGTTGGAGAGGTTGCATTTGATTTGGTGCATTAGAATATAGGAAGATTTACTTATATATTACTCAATTCTTATATATTTACATATCTAACATTTGATTTTTTTTTTTACATATATGCTTCCTTACCCATGCATGAAAAGGTGTATTTTGTTTTTTAAAAGTTAAAATAGTGATATTTTTTATGTGATAAGAAATATTTGGGCGGTATAAATGTAAAAAATCAAAGTTTAGGTGTTAGATATGTAAATACATAAGAATTGAGTGGAATGTGTGTAAATGCCTGTATTTTCTTTATTTTTTATCCATCATTGTATAGAAGAATTATTTTTTTATCCAATAAAAAGTTTTATTTTAGCTCTTAAATAAACTGTTCATGCTTTTTTGTGCAGCAACTTGGTTATTGTTGTGATGGTTTTTTTTTTTTTTTGGGATATTTTTTATTTTAATTTTTTGAAAATATATTTATTTAGTGTATTTTGGCATATTTTCATTTAATTCTAATAGATTGAGATCATTTTTTATATAATATACCCAGTTTTTTCAGGTCCGCTTACGTCTTTCTTAACATAAGTCGAATATAAAACATCTACCGGATCATTAGATGGTGGACGTTTAATTGGACCAAATATTATAAATCTAAGTATATATGTAAAAAGTAAAATTTGAGAAAGACATGAGTCTAAGTATCAAACCAAAAATTAACCCTATTTTCATAAAGGTAAAAAACACATTTTCATGCAAGGACTCATGACACCAAAATATTATAAATCTAAGTATCAAACTTCAGATATTACATAAGTATATAAATACTATTTTAAAATGGAAAAAAAATTTACATAAATGCCTAAAAAAAGGAGGCATTTACTCTGTTATTCCACTCAATTCTTATAAATTAATATAAATAACATCTAAACTTTACTTTTTACATTTTACCACCCCAATCTTTCACATCAAATCAAAAATATCAGTTTAGGTATTACATATGTAAATACATAGGATTTGAGGGGTATTTATCTAAATTTTCCAATAAAAAAAAAATAGCTGCAAGAACAAAGAACAAGTGGCAAGAAAAAGGGCCAAACAAAGGTCATGCATTCACATTGAATAATTTAACCAAATCCATTACAGAAAAAACACTAGTTTTAAACACAAAAACCTCAATTTTATCTTCAACAAAAGAGAACCAAAGAACACGAAAAAGTGGTGAAAGAGTGTGCAAAACAACTCTAAAACCAATCTAAATACTGTGTTCAGCACAGTAGAAAAATGCCAGATTTTCTACCTCACTTGGCCTTCTTCACAAGCATTGCAGTCCTGTATTCTGCATCTGATTTTATGAAGTTCCACCAAAGATAGGTGAGGGGAATGGTGGTTGCGTGCCACATTGCGTGCGCGTCCACATATCCGCTATAGGGCGAGAAATCGTAGATCTCGAGAAGCATGGCGATGGCACCTCCGAACACGACGGTCCAGAGCTTGAAGCGATGAGGGTGACGCTTTATACCGGCCCAGATCGCCCACACGAGCAGCTGAATCATGCCCATTACGATGCACACTTTCATGTTCCACCCTGCAAAACCAAAATCAATGACGTCGAGAGTTGTTTTGCACACGTACCATTCAATTCCTATGTATTTGCATATGCAACACAAACTTCATTTTTTACATACATATACCAGCTTACCAATGCATGAAAAGGTGTATTTCACTTTTTTAAAGTTGAAATGGTTGCATTTTTTTGTGTCAGTGGTATAAATGAGAAAAGTAAAGCTTAGGGGTTAGATATGTAAATACATAAGAAGTGGGTGGCATGCATGTTAATGTCCCCTTTATTTGGGTGCTTAAACCTCTTCCTAGTAAAAATTTTTGAAAAACTTCTATGATTGTTCCCCAATGTGGCATAAATTTTAACTGCTCTAATGAGTTAGTGTATATTATACCAGCTGATATACATTTGGTCAGACATGTATAAAACAATATGTAAGATGCAACCATTAGATGAGCAATAAAAATTAGAGCTTGAGGATAAAGAAAAGAAATATTTAGACATAAAATAACATGATATTAATTGTTAAAATAGATTTTCCTAAGCCAAGCTTGACATCTCATATAGTAATACATAGGAAAGAATGAAAATGACATTTGTTATAAGATGGTTAACATATAATGATGAAATGGAAACCAACAGTAGATCAAAAAACCTTTACCATAATCAAGTTCATAGAAGTTAAGAAACAGTATGTGTGTCGTCACAAAAGCCAAAATAGGGGCGGCAAACATAACCCTCGTCGCTTCATCCTTCACCTCAAACGTCCGTAGCAAAGATAGAATCAAAGAGTACCCAAGTAAAGCCACCGCTGATGAGTAATCTAGTTTTTCCGTCATTTCAAAGTCTCTGAGAATCATACCATTAAATATTACTCTTAACGGGGGAGAGGGCGAATAGAATAGACTCCGTGTCATGATTAAGATTAAGAAAAATTTACATACATAGCACATAATCCTTATGTTTTTACATATCTCACGCCTAAACTTTCTTATTTACACACACATCAAAAATAGCGCTAATGCAGCTTTTTAAAAGCAAAATACACATTTTCATGCATAGGGTTAGCACCAAAGTGCTATGTGTGTAAATATTAAAGTTTAAATGTGAGATAAGTAAATACATAAGAATTGAGTGCTATTATGTAAATGCCCCTAAGACTAAGGGCTTACCTTGTATGGAAAATGGTACTCCATAACCAGGCATTCATGGATAAGAGACCATAGATATGCCACAACCCAGTGTATTCATAGTAAGTCCTCTTGCTATGAGGCCTAAGGGGAAGTTTGTAATTCACCAAAACAAAGAATGAGAGCCATCCAATGAAGTGCGTCATTAGATTCAGTGCAGACAAGGCGGCTGAAGCAGGCTCCTAGCAAACAAAAGTTACAAGCAGGGAAGAAAATTGTTAAAATTTGCAGATTGAGGAGAGAAAAATTCACAAAAAAATCCGCAAAAATACAGCACAATCTGAACAAATTGCAAAAAAATGAACTTGTAGATTTTAATAAAGGGAAAATAGTCAATATGGTCCACCAAATCTTTACAGTGGTTCATTTTAGCCTTGGAGTCTATCCAAATGTCAGTTTAGTCCTCGAACTCTTTTAATAGCAGCTATAGTCTTAATTGGGAGACTATTTCAGCCCATATTAAAAAAATATGGGGACCAATTTGAAACTTTTATACTCTAGGACTAAAATGATCCCATGTGAATAGTCAAAGGATATGATTATTTTGGCACTTCACTCTTTTAAAAAAATTAAGGGGCATTTATATACATAGCACACAATTCTTATGTATTTACATATCTCACACCTAAATTTTCATATTTACACACACAACACTCAAATTTTGGTAAGATATGTAACATAAGACTTGTGTGTATGTACGTAAATTTCCCCAAAATTAAAAAGAAATTACAATAACATCCTTGGAATATTATGGAAATTACAGACCTGGAAGACATAGATACGCTTGAACGGCCATTTTCCATGATATTTAACAGGACTGAGGCCAAGAGCCTGCCTTTCACTTTCTCTTTGGATCATACAATGATAGGAGCAATCACTTCTGCAATTTAATTGTTTCCACTGCAAATAAAGTGGTTCTTGCATGTACCATGTATTATTAACAGCCTCATCACTTGAAGAGAACAAACAGTGTGGGATAGAGATGTCTCCCACATTTCCTGTCTTTTCACATTGTTCAACACAGGTTCTGGAACACACAGGAGTGGTAAGTGTAAAATAGCAGTTATTTAAAAAAAAAAAAACAGGTTTACAATAGGAACAAACTGCATAAAACATGGTACTAATTACAAGCTCAAACAAGTTGGATTTAGTACTAATTACCTCAAGTGTCAAAATAGCCCCCCAATTGTTCATATGGGGTCATTTTAATCTCCGTGTCTATAAAAGTTTCAAATTAATCCTCAAACTCTATAAATTGATACTTTATATACTACGGGATTAAAATGACCCCTATAAAAAGTCAGGGACTCTTTCAACACTTTTCTCTAATTACATCTTAATATTAAAAAAAATAAGCTGAAAGAAAAACATCTTTCTAAAAAGAAAATACTTAAAAGTAATTCTTAGATAGCTTAGAATACTTGATAGAAAACCAAAACATTGAGCAACAAGAAATGTTATATGTAAAATTTGGAGCAGTTAAATATATCCTCGACATTATCAAATTTCCAGATGCTTCAGCCGTACAATGTTTCGCAAAGCAATTTGACCGTTAATTGCCAGTTTAAATACCTTCTAATTTGAATATAAAGCTTAGGAATATTTTGGAGAAATTTTGATGACCAATCAAAATCCTGAATTATCTAATTGGTGATGACTTGAAAGAGCAGGATGAGGTTGAAGCATCAAGTTCTAAGTCGGCCATAAATTCAAGGGGCATTTCCACACATACCACATAATTCTAATATATTTACATGTATAACACCTAAACATTAATATTTACATGCATATCACTCAAATCTTTAACATTACATAAAAAATACCACTAGCACATCTTTTTAAAATTGAAATACACCTTCTCATGAATAGATTTATGACATCAATGTGTTATAATTGTAAATATTAAACTTTTGGTGTTAGATATGTAAATTTCCATAAATTCAATAAATATTGAAGGATTGCTCAGAGGAGGCAACATTGTGCTCATCGTCTGGAAAAGCAAAGCTATGGAAAATTTGCCCAAAATAGGCACTACATGTTCCTCAACCAAAAAAAAAAAAAGACATAAAATCCATCTTTCAATGATTTATTTCCCATGGGACAAGTCTAATGGGAAGTTTGTATGTTGAACAATCCTGATGATTTGAAAATGACTAGAACTGTGGTTAAAAAAAAGATGTTCATTTGCTAAGGAATCGTTTGGGATTACTTTTATATTTTATTTTCCATTTTTTTTTATTTTTCTCATTTGTTTATATTTGAATTTGAAACAAAATATATTTGACATGTTTGATTGATATATGGTTGTTTTTAAAAATACTAAAAATATTTAAAAATTATTTTGAGTATTTTCAAAAATACATTAGTTTAATGTTAGAAACAAAAATAAAAACACGTAAAATACACAGTAAAAAAATATAACTGATCCCAAACATACCCTAAGCTATGCTATTTGCCTTTAAGACTTAGTGTGGAGGAGCTTTTATTTTTATAAAAATTTGTTGAAAACAGCGTTAAAAAGTGTTTCTATAGAAGTATTGAAGCAAAACATAACTGTTTGACTTTCTTTAAAATGGAAAGCAATATAGAAACTCTTCCAAACAGGGCCCAAGTTTTACCTATGTTTGCAGCTTTAAAACTCATTTCCACAAAAAAAGTAACTTTTTTGCATAACATAAGACCTTCAGAATTGAGAAGCTTGGGAAACATGTAAACACGCCTTCCAAAACAAAAATCTTGCAAGCTATGTTTGTATGTTTGGCACATAATTGTGATTAATGATGACCATGAATTTTACATCTCTTTGAAGGAAACAAAAATCATTGCTCCAAGGATGTCCAATGATGCTAAATTTTGCTTCCAGAAATATAAAACAATTGTCACGTGTGACTGATGGAAGGTATCTAATTAGCACTAAGGTTGCGTGCTTTCTAAAAATTTAGTACAGATATATGAAATAAAAATTACTTTTTATTATTATTTTATCAAACAAACTACAGAAATGGATCAACCCAGGTGTTATTAAGAGAAGGGGATAGGAAAGAAGTATGAGAAAGAGGAAATAGTAAAATTTTTATAGAGAAATAGAAGAAATAAGACCTATACCATATGAAGCATACAATAAGATGTGTGAGTATGATTATATGATTTTATAAGTGTTAAAAACAGCAAAGAATACATCTAAAATGTCATGCTTCTTCATATGTCATTTAACAATGCTTTGCTCAAAAAGAATAAGTATTTTAATAAAACCGCAAGCTGGTAATCAATATCTTTATGCAGTTCCCAGTTTATATATATATATATATATATATATATATANCTGAGAAAAAGGCACATAGACACAGCTCCAGGATGAATAGGAGATAAACGGGCGCATGCCCAAGCATGCTTGTGCATTGGAATTTATCCCATAAAAATAAATAAAAAGATGTTCCGAAAGCATGACAACAATGTAAGTGTTGAATAACCTTGTAAAAAATACAAATTTCATATTTGGAATTTGCAAATGCTATAATTTAATAAATTATTGAATATTACATCTATCAAGGCTATATGATTATAGGATAAGTCATTGGTCCAACAATCATTGAAGAAAGAAAGAGAAAAATATAAATCTTGTTAATCGTATGAAATTTTATTATATCTCTTACTTCAAAAACTGTTATCATCATATGTAAATAGATGGCGCAAAATATAATCATCTAGTGAAATAAAAAACATATTTGGACCATTTGAGCTCAGACAAAAATTCCATAAATAACCATCAAATCAATCAAAGAACTAGCTAGACCATAAATGAATTTTGGTTTGAGTGTCAGAATTCATTTCCCTTTCAAATTACCAGACCATATGCACAAAAATCTTTGAAAACAAGCTAAATTAATGAAATATTTGCCTGCCCACAAATGGTCCAAAATCTTGTTAATTATATGAAATTTTATAACATCTCTTACTTCAAAAATTGTTATCATCATATGTAAAGGGATGGCCCAAAAATGCAATCATCTAGTGAGATAGAAAACATATTTGGACCATTTGAGGGCAAGCGTAATTTCCATAAATAACCACCCAATCAATCAAGTAACTACAACAACAACAATAATAACAATTTTTTTATCCCACGAAGTAAGGTCGGCTACATGAATCTTTTTTCTCCATTGCATCCTATTGAGTGTCATGTTTTCATTTAATTTTAATAAATTAAGATCACTTTTTATACAATATGCCCAAATCTTTCTAGATCTACCTCCGTCTTTCTTAACATACGTCGAATCTAAAACATCTACTACATCTACTCTCCTAATCAGATCATCAGATGGTCAGAGTTTAATGTGACCAAACCATCTAAGCGACTCTTTCTAATTTTGTCTGTCACTGGAGCTACACCAACCGTATCATAAATATATTCATTTCATTTTTTGTCTCTAAGTGTAAAGCTACTCATCCCCTTAAGCATTCTCATATCGACAACACTTAACTTAGTTTTATGCTTCTCTTTTAAATGCCAACATTCAGCACCATAGAGCATTGCAGGTTTCACCACCATCTTATAAAATTTTTCTTTTAGTCTAAGCAGTACTTTTTTATCACACAATAGGCCTGAAACATTCCTCCACTTCAAACAACCAACTTGAATTCTACTAAAAACATCCCCATCTATATCTACATCACTTTGAATAATAGACTCGAGATATCTAAAGCGTTCACGCCTTTTAATAATTTGGTCACGCATAGTTACAACTTTGTCACTAGAGCTACTACTACTAAAGTTACATTTAATGTATTCAATTTCAGTTCTACTCAAATGAAGACCTTTAGACTCCAATGTAGACCTCCATAATTCAATTTTTCCTGGGTTTTCTCTCTAGTCTTATCCACAAGAAGAATATCATCAACAAAAAGCATACACTAAGGTACATCCTCCTGTAAATGTCCAGGAAGAGCATCCATAATCAAAGCAAGAAGATATGGGCTTAAATCGCATCCCTGATGTAATCCAAGTGAAATAGGAAAATATTTGGTCAATCCTCCTGCTCAAACACAAGTAACAACTCTAGTATACATATCTTTAATAACTTGAATATAAGTCATGCCAACACCTTTCTTCTCTAGAACTCTCCAAAGAATACCTCTTGAAACCTTATCATAAGCTTCTAAATCAATAAAAATCATATGTAGATTCTTCTATTCTCTCTGTACTTCTCCATCAAACCTATCAATAAATGTATAGGTTTCATAGTAGACTAGCCTGACATAAATCCAAATTGATTATGAGAAATTTTTGTAATATGTCTTAGCATATGTTCAATTACCCTCTCATAATTTTAAAGTATGACACGTCAACTTAATTCATCTATAATTTGCACACTTTTGTGCATCCACTTTATTCTTAAAAATGGGGATCAAAATACTCTTCCTCCACTCTTCAGGTATTTTTTTTGTTTTTAAAATAATATTAAAGAGTTTAGTAAGCCAAGAAACTCTCAAATCTCCTAAATATTACCTTCAATTGAGATATCATCAGTTCCTACAGACTTTCCACCATTGGTATTCTTTAAAGCCTCCTCAATTTTTTTTTTTACTAATGTAATGATAAAAATGAAACATTTTATTATTATTACTAGGTTCAAAGTTCATAGTAAGAGATAACATATTAACATCATAACCAATTGATACATTAAAATTTAATATATTAACATTCTAATATAGCGAAAGTAATCAGTTGTTCAAAGTAAGAAGTAACCTATAAACATTCAAATATTAAATTATTAAATAGGAATAGTTAAACAAACATCAAAATAAGACATAATAACATACAACTTAAAATAAGTTCAGCACAAATAGTCTCTCTCTCAGTTCTACTATCCTCCATAAAAATAAAAACATAACAATTCACTAAGGTTAGAATTTTTAATTAAAAAATGTTGCATCACTCTTATTACTTAATGAGCCTTTATTGGAATCATCCACATAAAAATTTGATTTCTCTCTCATTTTATCTTCAATTCTATCCATGCTCTTCCATTTCTACTACTCACCTTAAATCTAAGCATCTTCCTCTTATTAATAAATATTGATATTTATAAGATTTCTAATTAATGACTATGTCGATAGTAACAACGAAGTTACATCCTCAATTGTATATTATATGGACAAGCAATGAATGCTTATAAGTGTTATTTTACTTATATTTATTTTAAGAAAAATTCTAGATCTAATTATGCACGCCTCACCAGAACTAATGCAGGCACAAATTGAGGCGGGACTCATATTATATGGGTCTTAAACCTCATTATGAGTTTTTCAAAAACATATTGAGGCGGGCTTCATATTGTGCAATTTTTAAATCACGACCTCACTTGCACAATAAACTGCAAGCTACACTAAATTACCAAAATACAGCCTATTGATTCACTTAATCCAATCAATGTGAGCTCCTAGATTTGCAGTGTGTTTCAAAAGTGATAAAATTATTATTTGCAACAAACACCCAATCTTCAAACAGCAATTAAATCCAATAAATTAGATTCTGGCTTCCCTCTGTCCATAAAGGAAGGTTTAAAAGAAGGTTTTTCATTAACTATATGGATTGGCGTCTTAAGTTCCACTATCAGCAACCTTTCATATGAGTCGACCAGAAACGGACTAATCAACTCAGAATTCGATAAAAAGATATCCCCTTTATCTCTTCTCTTCCCTATACAAAAAAACTTCTCCAAACACAGGGAGATGAATCTGATAATCCTAAATAACTACTTTTCTCATTCATAATCCGAAATTAACGTATAATCATAATTTCTGCAACAGCAACAACAACAGCGCAACACCCAGGAAGAATCATAGAACATTTTCCAGATCTATAAACATAGACGAGAAAAGAATCAAACAGTAGAAAGCATGGAAGTTGGAGGGGTTAACCACCTATAGATCGGATCAGCATCGCCGGCGCTGGCGTGAAGACCTCCGACAAGAAATCCGAAAAGAAGAAGAAGAAGAAGAAACCACTGACCCGTCATCTCGATCGAGAGGAAGAATATGAGAAGGAGAAGGTCAAGGTTCCCAAACGGAGCTCCAAGGATGCGGGTCAAGGAAGAAGAAGGGCTGACTCCCACCGGGCTGAAAAGCGATGCTATAGGATCGTGATACAACTGCGAGGAGGGCCGGAGACGACTGAACTCCCGCTGAAGATAGGTCTGCGACAGAAAAAAAAAAGGGCTGTTTGAATTGATAGCAATCTGAACATAGATATTTACAAATCTAGCACCATCTTTCATCCAATTTTCAAATTCTCCCTCAAATATCAAAGCGCATGATAAAACCCAATGAAAAAAAAAACAAGTTTGGGGAAGAACAATGCAACTTATTGTGAATCTGAAAGCTAATTAACATAGCTCAGTAAAAAAATTCAATTTTTATTTGGTAACTTCTATCATAGCTTATTGAAAGCAAAGAAATGTCATTTAGAAAAGATTAAATTTTTTAAGTTAATAATCATGTTTATAACTTAATAACTTTATAATTTACCAAAATGAACACATAGATTACTAAAAAAATGTAATTTAGGTGTTAAATGGTAAAAATATTAACTAAATGTTAGATTTTGTAAATAACAATGCTTCCGGTGCTATTTCTATAATTATCCCAAAAATTAAAATAATAATTGAAGTCAAATTCTAAAGTCAAGCATGATGCAACCAAATTGATGACTAAATTATTTTTTTGTAAGGAGATAGATTAATACAAACTTATTTTTTAAATTTTATCAATATTAAAAGCCAAAAATAAAAACAAAAAGTTAATAAAAAAATCTTTTTTTTTCTTATAAATCTAACAAATCCATATGGCCTTTCAATATTTTCTTCCCCTAAAAATATAAATTAAATATATGTTATGTAGAATTAAATCATGATCAAAAGAAATTACTATTTAATTTTCCCAAAATAATGTAGTCTAGTAAGGAAATAAATGAGAGAAAGTCATTGCTTGATGTAATAATTAGGGTTTCAATGTTTTTCAATGATTGAAGAATTTTTACCAAACACGATGTTTGTGTAATTAAAGATATAGTTTACACTCTTATGAACTTCAAAGGCTTTATTCCTTACAATTTTCTATAATTACATATAAAAGCTTCCTCATTTGCACCTTTAACCCTCATTAAGCTCTTGATCTTAGTGAGTTTATAGGGGGAGTGTGTGTGTGTGTGTGTGTATAAGGCTTTCTTTTTTACATTTTTCTATTATTACGTATAAAGTTTCCTCATTTGCACCTTTAACCCTCATTAAGCTCTTGATCTCAGTGTTATGAGGGGAGAGAGTATATGTATGTAAGGCTTTCTTCCTTACAATTTTCTATAATTACATATAAATTTTCCTCATTGGCACCTTTAACCCTCATTAAGCTCTTGAACTTGGTGAGTTTATTAGGGGAGGGTGTGTGTGTGTATTACGAAAAAATTTTCTTTGCGTTCCCTGTACGCAGAGCTGCGTGCGTTCACTGTTCACAGAGCTGCGTGCGTTCACTGTAAGCAGAGTTGCGTGCGCTTAACCAATCGAACGCTTGTAAACCCCAACAAAAATAATGCAATACAATTCTTTTGTGGCCGACTAAACAACCCCTAAATGATTTTGTCAATAATAATAAAGTAATTAAATCCTCTTTAAATCTAATTAGACTGTCATAAGAAAGTATATAACTAATGTTTTGGAGTACAATTACAACCTCATTTTAAGGTGAAACAACAGCAACAGTTCTATCTTCCATTCTCTAAACTATCTTAAATAATCCACTCATAATGGGTGACAACATTTGTCTCATTAAGAATTGTTGGCAAATTATTTGTATTGTCTTGATGGGTATAGCTCGCAATTAATGAATTTTGAGAGGGGCTGCATGAATATAACTTCAAAAAATAAGGAAAATCAAGCAAAACTAATGTGCTCATACACCCAAAATATAAAATATATTATTTCCAATGGCAAAATCAATTACTGCAACATACAAAAAATAAATAAATAATGCTACTTTTGTCCTTTCAGGGCTCCCTCATCGTTGGTCATAGCAACAAGGCCTAGATTACATACGATTTGTCTCTTATAAAAGGGGGGCATTTACATTATTACCAACCAATTGCCACGCATTTACATATCCAACCTCCAGACTTCACTTTTCAACATTTATGCCAACCAAACATCTCATATCACATAAGAGCATCAGTATTTTAACTACTGAAAAGTTAAACACACCTTGTTTTACATAAGAATGGTGGCATATGCATAACAATTGAAGTTTAGGTGTTAGATATGTAGATACATAAAAATCAAGATGTATTTACGTAAATCTTCCTTGAAAAAATAAAAAAAATATATTACATCAGGACCCCGAACGTAGAGCTACATTAGGATTGCAATACTTAGGAATATCTCGCTGTGTTACAGGAATATTCCATTTGCGTTACTTGTAAAAAATGAATTGTTGATCGAGTATTATGTGGTGTTATTTGATTACTTTGCGGTGTTATTGAAATATTCCCCCGCATTACTTGATGTTTGGAGTTATGTTATTCAATATATTCCCCTTGTTATTTCATTTTCCACTATGTTATTGGAATAACGCATCCTCAAATCAAGTAACGCGGGGGAACATTTCAATAATACTTCAGCCCCAAATCAAGTAACGCGGGAGAATATTTCAATAACACCTCAAAGTAATCGAATAACACCACATAATACTCGAATAACATTTCATTTTTTTACAAATAACGCAGATGAAATATTCCTGTAACACAGCGGGATATTTTTGTCCGAACGTACCTCTTCGTTCGGAGTCCTAACAAAACATGCACTCTAAAAAATCAATCCCAAAGAGTTGGAAAAATGAATAATGACAATAACAAACATATGTGCATCAATCATAACATCTCAAACTATAAAATAAGTCCATAATTCCTTAATTCAACTCCAAACAGTCTGAAAAAACGACATTAACAACACAAAAACCCAATATGGTTTCAATTTACAACATCTAATTACAGCTAAGAGCTTGAGCTCTCAGTTCATGGTTTAACTGGCTTCGACCGAGAGGATTTCGAGTTCAGCCCACCAGAGTGGAGAAAGCCTCGGCATCGCCGCCTCGGGTTCGATTGCGAGGACTTCTTTGAGCGAGGTGGAGACTTCTTTCACTGTTGGTCTGCTCTTGGGATCCTCATGGATGCAAGCTTCAGCTACCTCACAAATGATCTGTAGCTCATTGTATTTGCTGAAGGTTAGTGAGGGATCAATCAGAGAATTGATGCTCTTCTTATCTTTCAGGTGCCTCATGGCCTGGAAAGTGGGATTAAATTTGAATTGAGTAAATGATTAAAGGAAGATTTACATATATACCATCCAATTCGTATGTATTTACATACCTAACACCTACACTTCAATTTTTACATAATGCGCCATCATTTTACATTTTTTAAGTTACGATGGTGATATTTTTTATGTAACATAAAGGAATTGGGTGGAATAAATGTTAAAAGTAAAGTTTATAGTTTTAGACACATAGGAATTGGGTGGTATGTATGTAAATGCCCCGTGATTAAAGTAAGGAAAATTTCCATACATACCAGTCAATTGTTGTGTATTTATGTATTCAACACCTAAGCTTCATATGCCACCTTGCTTATACATGAAAATGTGTATTTCACTTTTTTTAAGTTAAAATGGTGATATTTTTTATGTGATATTGCATAGCCCGATATAACCTCGCCGAGCTGAAAGGATCACCACTGGAGACTCACCAGCAACCACGGATCCACCGGCCAGCCACCTCCCCCCACCGGTCGGTCGGTCGCCTCGTCGCTTCAACCAACCACCATGGTCGGCCATCTCTTAAAATAAACTATATATATATATATATAAAGATTAACATAAACATGACCGTCCAACTCTTAAAATAAAAAATATATACAAAGATTAACATAAACAACACCGCCAATCTTGTCGACTACTTCGCTCGTCGGTCGGCCACCTCCCCCGGCAGACCGCCTCACCGCTCCAACTGGCGCTCATGACTGACAACACCTTATGGCAGCAGATTTACATAAAATAGCTTGTCGGCCGTGTTATGAAATTTAGGAGGAAGAAAAAAACAGGAATCGACAGAAATCCAGAAGAAGAACGCAGAGATTTACGAGGTTCAGCAAAGATGCCTACATCCTCGGGAGCGAGCGGCAAGTTTCACTATTTCAGAGGAGGAGTTCAAATTACATACCCATGAGTTACACATATATATAGACATATAAGAAACCCATAGATAAATTACCAACATGCCCTCGCTCCTCCCAACCCACAAAATATGAAGAGACAGAACTCTTCACCAAGAGACGCACTTCTTTACCAAGAGACACACNGGCTATCCTGTAGCCGGCACCTCGCTCGTCGGCCAACCAGCCACCTCCCCCTCCAGCCAGCCATCCATTGGTCGACTGCCTCGCCGCTCCGACCGGCCAACATGACCGTCCAACTCTTAAAATAAAAAATATATACAAAGATTAACCTAAACAACACCCCAAATCTTGTCGACTACTTCCCTCGCCGGTCGGCCACCTCCCCCGGCAGACCGCCTCACTGCTCCGACCGGCGCTCATGACTGGCAACACCTTATGGTAGCAGATTTACATAAAATAGCTTGTCGACCGCCTTCATATCAATTTGGTCTAACCTCCACCCACTATTCACTGTCAGAGAAACCAGTGTCCTCATTGTGCTCATCTTTGCTACCGTGCAAAGGTTTCAACATAATCAATGTCGTATGTGACGTGGGGCTCAGGGGAGGATCGGCCAGTCCTCAAGGGAGGGAGGTTGCCGCCCCCTTCTTCCCCTCATTCCTTTTCCTCTTTCCCTTTTTCCTTCTTTTATCCTTTCCTTTTCTTTCTCCTCCTTCCTTCCTTCCTGACCTTTTTTTTTCGCTCCCCCTCAAATTGTCCTTCCTAAGCACTTTCCTATTTTAAATCTTCCTAAAATCTGAAATCATGATTATATTTTATTCTCCATTCTTATTTTAAATCCTTTCCTATTTTAAATCATTTCCTAAAATTTGAAAACCTTATATTTTATTCTCCTTTATTTTCATTACCTAAAATAAGTCTAGCCTCTTTATAAATATGGAATGATGGGCTTAGAGTTAGGGGTCTTGTTTTTTACATCCGAATTTAAGTTTTAGCCTTGATATTTTCCCCTGTCTCCGACGTCAAAATAGTGCTCCGGTTGTCCCTCGTTCGATGTGATGATCGTCTCCAAGGGTCAGGGTGGTGCTCTGGCTGTAGCTCGACCCCGCCAAGATATTTATCTTATCCTTGCACCCCTCCTGTTGTTGTCCACCCGTTAACTAGCACTACAACAAGCCACCACGCCTCTTTCCCAACAACCGCCTGCTTCTGTCCTGCCTTCAACCGCTCCCAGTAGCCTCCTGGCTGGCCTCCCTACTGTTGTCCTTCATCTCTTGCACATCCAGTATTCCCTCTGACTCCTCCCAGCAGCCACAATACCCCTTCCAGGCATTCTCTGGGTCGGCCTTCCTCTTCCCACTACTGCTACCTAACTCCAACATCCCTGGCAGCTCCTAGACACCCCCCTATCCAGCATCCTCCCTACAGCCCGGCTCCATTCTCCCTCCAACCTGCTATCAAACTTCTCCCATTAAGGCCATAACTCCCATACTCCATCCCAACACTCAGTCGTCCTTTCTGAATAGCACAATCTTGCTGTCCACCTTCCCAAAATTCCTCCCAGCACTCAGTCGGTCCGCTTCCAGCAGTCTGCTATGCTGTCCAAGCCTTTCCCACAGCTTCCAGACCTTCCCCGCTCATTCTCTACCCTCCGAAATTGTTGAAGAGCCTTCGCCGCTGCTGCCCCTTCCCAACTTGCTACCCCACCTGCCAACCTACCTCCCAGCTGCCCAACAAACATTCCCGCCACCTTAACCTGCTGCCTCCCTTCTCCAGTTGACCTTCCAACCCCGGTCGGCTTCTCTCCCGCATTCACCCTTACTGTCACAAGTCTTCGGATCCACTGGGCAACCTCCACCGCCCTTGGGATACACTTTCGAAGAGTTGTCTTGTGTCTTTGTGTTTGTTTGTCATTTATTTCATGTTTTGAAGAGTCGTTGTAACCGATTTCAATTTCAATTATTAGTGTTTCTTTTATGGTTAGGGTTTTCTCCTCCAGTGTCATTTAGTATTAGAGTTAGCCAACCTTAGTCCTATCCTAGGGTTCCTAACATCCGCCATCAACCAAAAACATTTCCCACCACCAACTATCCTCTCCACAACCCAAACCCTAACCCCACCAAAATTTTCTTTCCTATTCCTAAACCCTAGCCATGCACCAGCAAGATATATGTTTGGACCTTCGCGAGAGGAAATATGGCAAGAGATTCGCCGATTTCAACGGAAGATTATGGACATGGAAGATGAAATCCAATGGCAGGTTACCCTCAACTGTGATTCAGAAGGTCGAAGGAAAGAACGAGAAAATATGATGATGAAGCGGAAAACACAGCGTCAGTTACTACCAACTTACTATCGCCAAAAATTGAAGACTCTAGCTTCCAAAGTGGATAGACACTGCACCGCCAAGCTATCCCCATTGCTAGTATCCAACGAAACCAATCCGCAAGCTAGTCACAGCCAGAAAATGTTGTAAGTGCTACCGGTTTGGACATGTTGAAACATAATGCACAACTAGGGGAGTGATCTACTTCACCGAGAAGGGCGTCATAAAAAAGTTGGGTAAAGACACCGCAGACACTGAAGATCAGTTCCAGCTAGAATTTTCATACGATGACGTCTTCCCCTGTGGAACTCTCTTGTTTGTAGATACATCCAATGTCTTTCCTCCATGTGATCAAAAGTAACATGCGACTTTTTATGAGATTGTGGTTTCTGCCCTCCTAGAAGATAAACTTTTTGTTGAGACAAAGAGATCACGCGGACCAAAAGATTCCAGAATCTAAAATTTCATTGGATGGTCTTAGTACGACCAACTGATAGCATCACCAGTGGCTACACTGCCAGCACCTTCTCGCCTCCCCAAACCGCCAACATCTTTGCTAACATAGCTTCCGACTCACCAGTCCTTGTTGCCTCCGCCTCGTAACAACAAATCTATGTCGTTACTACCATTTATGCCCCAATTTCTTGTTGTCGCTACACAAGACAACCAACCCTCTAGCTATTCCTGCAATTTCTTACCTCGCCTTTGTTTCCGCTACCTCTGCTAGCCATCTTGATCCACCTAACCAGCCTCTACCACCCTAGAAATACACTTGAGAGGTATTTTCTTGTGTCGTTTTATTTTTTGATGTTGTTATTTTCCACTTATGTCTTGTTGTAACTCTATCTCTATGTTAATAAAAGATTGTTTTGTGTTTTTGTTGTTTTTCCTTACCAATCGTGTTTTGTACCGCTCCACCTTCCATTCCAGAGTTTGCTTCACAGTAAAGATCCACTTATACCCAACTGCTTTTTCCCCACTGGTAGTGGCATTATCTTCCATGTTTGGTTTTTATGGAGAGCCCTAAGCTCTTCATGCATAGTCGCTTTCCACTTGAGATCATTCTTAGCAGTTTACCAACACTTAGGTATAGAGAAAGTATCCAAAGATGCAATGAATGTTTCATGTAAAGGTGATATGTTAGAATATGAAACAAAGTTAGCAATGCCATGTTCCCACCCAAAAAGATCTGGAGGATGCCTCGCATTGCTGCAAGAAGTCCTTAAAGTTAGGGGGTTAAGAGAAGGAAGAATCATATCACCTGAGTAGTCCGAGCGGAATGTGGAGGGTGTAGGTGTCTCAAGAGTCGGATAAGACCGAGACAAAGGACTAGCTGACACTAATGGTATTGCAGACATTGTTCCCTCATTTTGCTTCTTTTTCCGTATATCCACCCTTAGCTCACTTCAGTCTAAATCCTACCACTTCTGTGTTAACTATCCTCATTTTTGGTTTCCCAATTGATTCACCCCAGATCATAGAACAAAGCATTGCTCTCACACGTACCACTCTCTCACAATTACCACTCACCCTCCTTTGCCTCATATCTTCAGTATATGGTGAGTCACAAGAGGGTGAGGTCACCTCCTGGGTTCAGTATGATTCAAATTCTCTAAATAACACATTCTTGGTCACAAACAGTCTCTTCTCTATTGGGCTCCAGCTAACATACCCCTTCTAGGTAGCATAATAACCTACCCCAGTTTCCCTATTGATGACCTGTTATTCTTCACAAATCATACACATCCAAACACCTTCAATAGGATGATCCCGCTATTATCTTTATCAACATTTGATAAGAAAACTTTCAATCAAATGCACTTGTTGACATCATGTTGATCAATTGAGCAATTGTCAAAATTGTTTGCCCCCATAGGTTTTTTGGGACATTCATTGCGATAATTATGCTTCACACAACATTTAAAAGACGTCTAATATTTCTCTCCGCCACTCCATTTTGTGTCGGTGTGTATCGACATGTGGTTGATGTTGTATCTCTTGGGCTGACAAGTATTTCTCAAATGCTTTGTTGGTATACCTTGTCCCATCATCATAACTCAATACCTTCACTACTGCACTATATTGAGTCTGGATTACCATGTGAAGGTCTTTAAAGCAAGCAAACATATCACCATTATTTTTCATCAAATATAACCAAGTAAAACAAAAAAAACAATCAATAAAGATCACAAAATATTGAGAAAAATGTCCTCAAACATCAGAATAAATCAAGCAAAAATATTAGAACTCTTATCCCAAAATTGATATAAAATCTTCTAATAAACTTGCCAAACTTAAAAGTATCACAAACCAGACTTTATTTATGTCTTTTCGTACAGAGAATGATATAATCAACTCAATAAACTAAAACAAGAGTGTCTCATACATCTGTGATATAGTAGCAATACATCCTCCACACTCCTCCCAAATTCTTCTACTCCATCACTCTCTGCCATAGATGTCAAATTTGAGTTCATGCCTTCCCATTCGAAGTACCAAAGTCCGCTATACCACATTACAATCCCAAGTGTCCAACCCGTCTCTTTCTCTTCGAAGATTATCTTAGAAATATCAAAATAAACAACACATTTTAGTCGGAGAATAATGACACTAATGGATAAAATGTTTACTGAGAAAATAAGCAACATAGAGATATAATTGGTACCCCTCATTGTACTCTTACCAACTGCAGGTTGTGTTGTACCATCAATAGTCTGGATACTCTTTGGTATTGCTAGGGAAGTATAGGAAGAGAGCTCTATAGCAGTACCTATCACATGTCGAAATGCATCAAAATCTACCATCTATTCTAATGATCTTGTAGTGGAAATAGAAGCAAGAGCATGTATATTACAAGTATCTTTGTGAGAATGAATATAAGTAATAATGTTCCCCTTTGATGACGACTGGTTGGAAGCATCCTCAACCCCATTTCCTGCTGCTTTCTGTTTCCTCTTCAACTTCAAACACTCATGATCCTCATTGGTAAAAATCACATGAGTATATCCCTCCTCTGTTACTATCAGATTTACCCGGTAGCCCCATGTTCCACCTTTTCGACCATCACGGCCACGACCACGGCCTCCACCATGTTCACATCCACCCGTCTCTCTCTCCTTAGATGACCTAGGACAGGTCTTGCTCAAATGTCCAAATTTGCCACAGTTGTAGCAATTGCAAGCCTCCCTCTAAACATCCATCATACTTGAGCTAGAGACAGCCAAAGCTGATCGCATAACCGGAAGTCCACTCGACTCAGAGTGTAGCTTCATACGACTCTTCTCATATATCAATTCAACAATGACCCCATCCAATGAAGGGATAATTGTCTGAGCTAGGAGGGCAGATCTTCTCTGATCGAAGGTCGGGTTCAGATGGGCCAGAAACTGTATATTTCTCATCTGTGCAAATATCTTCTCTTTCTTGCACTCCAAATTGCCACAACTCTACATCGGTGAGAAGTAATCAATATCTGCCCACAACTGCTATAGCTCTATGGAGTACTCCTGAATTTATTACTCTGAACCATTGTCTCTATCTCACGTTGAATCTAAAACACCCTCATGTGGTTCTCAGTTCTAAAACAAATCCACTTCAGTTTTGCTCAGATGTCCCTCATCTTTCGAATGTCATCTGTTGAGAATGCAATTGATGAAACCATCGAGTTGAGTAGTCAGACGTAAATTAAGGCGTTGTGGTCCACTTATCCTTCTCAACACTGTAACTTTTTTTGCTCGACCCGTGACGGATATCCCTCTAGTCTTTTCCCTACTATAGCAGTTTTGATCCAAAATGACCAACTTACATATGTGGTTAATCCATCAAGTTCCAGATCCACAGGAGGGAGATCTAGTTTCACTTGCGTCAGAACAAGTGCTGAAGAGTGGCTTTAGTCGAGACGCTAGCTCCCTAGATAAGCCCGATCAAAACCTTTAGAACATCAAGATTTATCTTCCTCAGAAGCTCCAATCATTTATCTCCCGCATTATTTTCGTCTCCTAAAATCCTCAATCACAACTATCCAAGTCTAGATCACATGCGAATTTGATCCTTCGTGTTTGTACGCAATAGCGTCTCACGGCTGCCATCAGTATCGCGATCGCTAAGGGTCTCCCTCTGTCGTTGGCTTCTCCAGTGAGTTCGCGAGTTGTGACATAGGCTTAAATAGGCTAATACCAAAAGGAATTGTTCAAAAAAATTTATTTTGTACATTAATAACATAGGCTTAAATTGGGCACTGCAAATAATCTTCTAGGCTTCTTCAATATTCCCCTTTTTACCGATAGGAACCTAAATAAGGTCCAATTCTTAACATACTTCATTTGAATTTAATGTTTATTTGGAAATTTGAAAGAAAACAAGAGATTATAAAGTTTTACATACATACCACTCAATTTTTATGTATTTACATATCCACCCAAACTTCAATTCGTATATACTAGCCACCTTACCGATAGATGAAAGGTGTAATTTCCTTTTTAATATGAAAGATTTTGGTCGTATAAATGTAAAAAGTAAAGTTTAGGTGTTAGATATGTACTTTCAGGCGGTATGTAAGTAAATGCCTAGAAAATAAAAGCATCAATGTTCATACCCAGTCTGAGATAGGGAGACCATTATCTTCAGAGATTGGCATTCTTCCTGAAATGATTTCCAGTAACAGAATTCCGAAGCTGTAAACATTGCTCGCTGGATGAGAAGTCGGCGCTGCCGCAAAATTGTCTTTGTTCTCATTTAAAAAGTCGTTTTCTTTTCCAACCGGCTCACTGAAGATTCCAAGGTCTGCGATCTGCACAAGAAGAAGATTAGTATTACTTGTTTGTAGCATAAAATAAAAATATATAGGAAGATTTATAAATATGCCACTAAATTCCTATGTACTTACATATCTAACACCTAAAATTTAACTTTTGCATACTATCCAGGCATGAAAATGAGCATTCCATTTTTTAAAAGTTAAAACGGTGGTATTTTTTATGTGATATGAAACATTTTGGGTGGTATAAATATAAAAAACAAAGTTTAGGTGTTTGATGTGTAAATACATAAAAATGGAGTGGTGCATATGTAAATGCCCCAAATATTTAACTTACCTTTGCAGCGTAATCATCTGTTATAAAAATACAGCTTGACTGCAAAAAAGGGTGTACTACCGCTGGCTTGAGATCATGCATATATTGAAGGCAGTAAGCAATGCCCATTATAATTCTCATTCTAGTGCTCCAATCTAGATGCTCAAACTCTTTCACTGAAAAATTGAGAGAAAAAAATTATTTTTGTAGATTATAGAAGACATTTTTATAGAATTAATAATTAACGTCAGATTTAAATATAAAGCAATCTGCATACATACCACATAATTCTTATGTATTTACATGTCTAGCATCTGAAGTGTAAAATAAATACATCCACATACATACATACACATATACACATGCACGCGGGCATACACGCATGTGCTAAAATGAACATAAATTAAAATCATACTATAATCATTCCTATCAAGCATGTGCGCGCACACATATATAGGGTATTTACATACATACCAAACAACTCCTATATATTTACATATCTAACACTTAGTTTGATTTCTACATTTGCAGCATTAAAATCTTTCATATCACATCAAAAATACCAACTAGAACTAATCTTTAAAAAGTTAAACGCACTTTTTACAAACAAGTGATGTGAGAGCTATCACAAGGCAGCGCGATTCGGTTTTCAGCTATCCCGAAAAATAGGGATTTCACTGTTCTGTGGAATTGGGCACTCCATTGTTGCGGGTTGAGCAAATCACGATCTTCTCACCCCATTCACAGCCTTAGTAGGGAGAGCATGCCTGTTGGGGCTGCCACGGGTCTGCCACGGGTCTGAAGGACCTTATTTCCTATTTATTTATTTCTTATTTTTTATTTCTTTATTTTCTTCCGAATGAGGTTATTTTCTATTATGAGGATCTCATGTGTATTGGGTTGTTCGAATTTTCAGTTTGTTGACTTTATGATTTGAGATAAATTTTTGTGGTTTATGATATTCAAAGTGTTGTACCATATTTTTTTTGCAATTAGTGTATTTGTACCTTGCTTAAGAACAAGTGGGGGAACCTTCTCGCCACTCGTATCTCACCGTTTTGCCATCCAACTTCCTAATTTCAGCTAGGAAAGCCACTGACGACATCAAACCTGCTATCCAATAAAAGATTTATCCCTATAATCCCGTACAAATATCATCGATCACACGTATTAGCCTCCCCTTGCGATTCCACAACCACCTCCCTGTGAAATCCACTTCTCAAATACCTTCTACGAGCCCTATAACAGAATTATCTAGTAGAAGAGCACGACAAAGCCTAAAATTTTAAGGATTTTTCTTCCTTTCTCCCAAACAAAAAAACCATACAATATTTGAGTCACAAATTTGTTTCCTCAACCGTACTATAATAATTCTTATCACAATTCCTAGCCCCACAAAAACAACAACAACAACAAGCCTTTATCACAATTCTGAACCCCCATGAAAAAAAAAATTCCAGCATTGTCCACCTAGCTAAACCATTGTTTTCCATCAAAACTTCAACCGGAAGAACACGAAATCATGCATGCTGCCAAGGAGAAAACCCGCAATTAGGTGTTCAGAAGTTCACTATGGAAGATATGCATCAAGAAATTCTACAACTGCTATAGATGTTTACAGCCTCGAGGGGAGACAACCTGGTAAGGTCATCCACGGTCACAACAATGACTCATAAAATCAATAGAAGGAAGTGAATTCCTTCCACCGTGTAGTTTCCAGTGAAGAAGAACATTACCTCAACAATTTGGCATAGCACATCAAAGGAGATGCCAAAATTTTTAAGTGACTTGTCAAATTTTGAAGTTCACATAGATCGCTGCAAATTCATCGAGTGGCTCCAGGCAGTGGACCGGGTCTTGAATACAAAGCCATTCTGCCCGATAGAATTGGGCAAAGCTAACAACCATCAAGCTTAAGAAGAAAGCTTCCTTAGGTGAAAAAAATAAAATCACAATCAGTTCCAAGATGAATAGATGCGGCATAATTACCTCCTAGTACATTACAGCTAGGGTTCTTGAGATTTCACCAATTACAAAAGCAAGATCTTTTAGTAAAGGATAGAAATCTGAGTTCGAGCAACATATATTGAAGTGTGAGCTAGTGGAGCCCGAGGAGAGCAATATAGCTCAATATCTAGGAGGATTGAAACAGTCTATTCATAAAATTATACAGTTGCAATGATATTGAATATTACAAGATGTTCAGACCCTAGCTTTAAAGGTGGAGAAAAACTATCAGATCCACACCACCCTTCAAACATAGCTCAAACCCAAAATCAAACAACAGGAGCATATATAATGGAGTATGCCAACCTATCTTGTTAGAGGAAAAATCAGTTCAGAATGAAAACAAAATGGAGATCACTAAAACTCCTAAATCTGTCCTTGCCAAAAAGTACTTCAAGTCACGTGATTTTGAACACATTAAGTTTGATTTCCCAAACATAAGAGTGATCTTTCACCAAGCAGAGTGCGGTAGAGGAGGCAGAGAGTGAAAACCTAGAGAAAGAGAATGGAGAGGAGTACTAGCTTGCAACCAATAAGAGAGAGATGCTAGAAATTTAAGCTGAGCAAATGAGACTCCAGCAAAATTAGCATTCATTGTTCTAGAAGGTAGTGAGTCTGAGATAATGGACATTCATATTGATGCTCCCCGTACCTTTTGCAAGCATTAAGAGGAGCATCAACATGACTAACATTGATTGTCCAAGGGGGTCATGAGTTCAAGAAGTCGACACCAGACACATGGCAATCCCTGATAAAAGAAATCATGATTATCAAACATATAGTCAAACTCCTAAGTCTTCACTATTGAGGGAGGTCCAATATATCAAATATGAGAAGATTTTGAGTTATTTCTGAAAGACTAGAGTAATTAGGTTGTTAAATTTTAGTTTAGTTCAGTAGTGCACCCACAGACATATGAACAGACAAGAGTGGTGAACCACGGCTTTAGAAATCTCTTTCAATGTTTTGCAGGAGTTTCTTCTAGAGAAGAAGAATAAGCCACTCATAGGCAAGGAGAATTACGTGGGTGACATCAAGTGGTTTGGTATCCCACTATCCCAAAACAACGGGATTTCATTGTTCCACAAATTCAGCACTTCGCAATCTTCTCGCCCCGTTTGCAGCTTCAGTAGAGAGAGCTGACTTTAAGGGCTGCTTATTTTTATATTTTCTTATTTTATATTTCTTTGTTTTCCTATTTCCGAACTAAGCCATTTTCTACTATGGGATTTTTATACATGTGTATCGGGCTGCTTGTATTTTCAATTTATTGATTTTATGAATTGAGAAACTTTTCTTTGGTTTTATGCTCTTTGGAGTGTTGCATCATCTTCTTTTTCCAAGTGGTGTATTTGTATGTTGCTTAGGAACATGCGATGGAACCTTCCGCAACACTTATATTGTCATTTCGCATTCCAACTTGTTGATTTCAGCTAGAACAGCTACGAACGACATCTAACCTATTGTCTAACAGCATATATCCCGGAAATCCCGTACGAACACCTCCCCTCGCTACTCCACAACCACCTCTCCACCAAATCCGCTTCCCAAATACCTTAGGAGCACTAGAATGATATCAACAAGTGGTATAAATGTAAAACTTAAAGTTTAGATGTTAGACATGTAAATATATATATATAGATTATATATATATATATATACATACATACATACACATATACACATGCNTTTTGGATATGTATATTATAAGAACGGTGTGGTATTTATGTAAATCCTCCTCAAATATATGATTTCTAACAAACCATGAAGGTGCTCAAAAAGTGTCCCGTTAGACGAATATTCAAACACCATCATCCTCATAAAAGGATCATCTTCCTGACAGTAACCCAGAAGGTTAACGAAGTTCTTGTGGTTTATTCTTGAGATCGTGTCTATCTGCAATTAAAAGATACAAAATTTTTTAATAATTTCACTTCAGGTCAACAATAATAAAATGAAAATGAAGAAGGAAACATATTACAAAAAATACCAAGTATGCAAAACCTTATTTCTGAATAGAGAATCTGATTTTTCAGACCAATCAAATCTAGATGTAGCTATTGTAGAAACCACTGCTATTTCAACTCCACTTGACAATATCCCTTTAAATACAGTCGAATTTGGATAAGTGATGATGATGTTGCTAAAATCCTCGCAAGCAGTTTCGAGTTCTGCTCGGTTTAACTTCGGTACACCTAAAAATAATCAAAATAAGCTGAGTTCTATAATAATTTTGGGCAATTTATATAAATGCCAGACAATTCCTATATATTTAGATATCTAACACCTAAAGTTTGATTTTTATATTTATAACACTTTACCTACGCATGAAAATATGCATCTCACTTTTAAAATATTAATAATATTGATATTTTCAGAGAAGTAGCAAAACAATCGCTTGATTTTTTGCAGGGGGGTCATTTTAGTCCCAAAGTCTATAAAGTGTCAATTTAGCTCCCGGTCATTTTTAAAATGGGATAAAATAATCTTAACGAAGGATTATTTTTGCCCGATTTTAAAGAGTATGGGGACTAGTTTGGCACTATTATAAACTCGGGGACTAAAATGACTCTATATAAATAGTAATGAGACTATTTTGGCACTTAACTCGTGATATTTTAGATGTGATATTAAAAAGTTGAGTGCTATAAATGTAAAAATCAAAGTTTAGGTGTTCAGATATGTAAACACATAAAAATCGGCATATAGTTAAATGCCCCAAATGATAAAGTGCAATATCACTGTTTGGGTTCTAATAACTAGAGAACACTAAAATGTACCAAAAAGAACAAAGAGTAACAGACACCAAACCTGTTGTAAAAGCATTTCGTAGCGGACCACTTAGTCCAGTCCTCCAAGCATAGATTACAGTCACGTTTCTTATATAAACCCCAATGAATGCCATAATTACAATAATAATAGAGACAGTTATTGGAATTATCACTGTGAAAATCCATTTTTTCCAGTTTTCCTGCTCCATTGTGTCAGGTTCAACAGGAACTGAGAAAGGATGGGCTAATGGTGGAGCTTTTTTACTACTAGCTCCTTTTGAATATGGTATCGCCGCAAATGACCCACTTCCATGAGATGGAACAGAAACAGCATGTAGAGAGGCACTGCTCGCAGGAGCAGAAGGGAGATTCTTTGATTCTTGAAGCAGATTGCGTCGAACGATATGTAAATCATGTACCGGTTGTGATATATATGAGGTTGCTGCTGTAGTAAGAGAATATTTTGCCTTATTATTATAGAAAAGCAGGTTTAACATACATACCACTAAATTCCTATGTATTTATATATCTAAGACCTAAAATTTAACTTTTATATATATCTATGCATGAAAAAGTGTATTTCACGTTTTTAGAAGTTATAATGGAGGTATTTGTGATGCGTTGTAAAAGATCTGGGTGGTAGAAATGTAAAGGGTAAAGCTTTGGCATCAAATATGTAAATACATATGAATTGAGTGGTATGTATGTAAATGCCCTTACAAAAAATTTGTATTATTTATGAGCATAAAGCATACTCACTACAGAAATTGCTTCCAATTTTGTCCCCATGCCACTGCAAATATTTGTTTTTAAGCTTTGACCTTCATTTAAAAAATATATATTTTGAGAAATGCTGAAATATAAAGACTGCAGGTAAAACCAACTATGGCTTTGTTTGGTTCAGTTTTCTTTTTCTAAAAATGTGTTTAAAAGTTGTTTTATAAAAAGCAGCTTTTTAAATCCAAATAGAAATGAATATCTAAAATAACTATAAAATAGTGTTCTATAAGAAGTGCATTTAAGGAAGTGTTACAGCCAAACAACAACAACAACAACAAAGCTTTAATCTCACCGCGTGGGGTCGGCTACATGAATCACTTAGTGTCATATTTTCATTTAGTTCTAATAAATTAAGATCATTTTTTATACAATAACCCCAAGTCTTTCTAGGTCTACCTCTGCCTTTCTTAACATAAGTCGAATCTGAAACAACTACTCTCCTAATCAAATCATCAGATGGTCGATAATTAATGTGACCAAACCATCTAAGACGACTTTCTCTAATTTTGTCCGTCACAGAAGCTACACCAACCCTATGAAGGATATATTCATTTCGCATTTTGTCTCTAAGTGTAAAGCTACTCATCCACCTAATCATTCTCATCTCGGTAACACTTAACTTAGTATTATGCTTCTCTTGTGAAGGCCAACATTCATTGCCATAAAGCATTGCAGGTCTCACCACCGTCTTATAAAATTTTCCTTTCAATCTAAGCGGTACTTTTCTATCACACAATAGGCCCGAAGCATTCACCACTTCAACCAACCAACTTGAATTCTACTATTAACATCCACCCGAAGCATTCCTCCACTTCAACCAACCAACTTGAATTCTATTATTAACATCCCCATCTATGGCCCGAAGCATTCCTCCACTTCAACCAACCAACTTGAATTCTACTAATAGCATCCCCATCTATAATCACCAAACTTCAACCAACCAACTTGAATTCTACTATTAACATCCCCATCTATATCACCATCGCTTTGGACCGTTTTATAAAACTTTCCTTTCAGTCTTAGCGGTACTTTTCTATCACACAAAAGGCCCGAAGCAAAAGCGATACTTTTCTATCACACAAAAGGCCCGAAGCATTCCTCCACTTCAACCAACCAACTTTAGTACTTTTCTATCACATAAAAGGCCCGAAGCATTCCTCCACTTCAACCAACCAACTTGAATTCTCTGCTGTATCACACAAAAGGCCCGAAGCATTCCTCCACTTCAACCAACCAACTTGAATTTTACTATTAACATCTCCCATCTATATCACCATCGCTTTGAACAACATACCCAAGATATCTAAATCATTCACAACTTTTTCATCTATATCACCATCGCTTTGAACAACAGACCTGAGATATCTAAATCGTTCACACATTTTAATAATTTGATCACCCAAAGTTACACTTATGTCACTAGAGCTACTACTACAAAAATTACATTTCAAGTATTTAGTTTTATTTCTACTCAAACGAAGGCCTTTAGGCTCCAATGTAGGCCTCCATAATTCAAGTTTTTCTGGGCTTTTTCTCTCGTCTTATCCACAAGAAGGATATCATCAGAAAAAAACATACACCAAGGTACATCCTCCTGTAAATGTCCAGTAAGACCATCCATAACTAAAGCAAAAAGATATGGGCTTAAAGCCAATCCCTGATGCAATCCAATAGCAATAAGAAAATATTTGGTCAATCCTCCTTTAGTTCGAACACAAGTAACAACTCTAGTATACATATCATTAATNTGCAATAAAGTTTAATAAAAAACAAACAAATATGCAAAGCACTTATCTGAAACTTCTCCTCAAGAAATTCTTCTGAAGTTTCCTTGAAGAATTCTCTAACTCTCCTTCAGATCACACACACCAAAAAGAGACACACACCACACACACTAATCTTCTCTAACAACTCAAAAAGGCCCCCTTAAACCAGCCTAATCCTTCTGATTAAAAATGTACATCTCAGTGAACGTCATTCTTTTCGTGAACGTACATCACACACACTAATCCTTCTGATTTTTAATCAGAAGCATTCATTGTACATCTCAGTGAACGTCGACAAGTTCATGCTCTCAAGGGTATTTGTTGATCCAGACACCTCCATCAACATCATGACCCTGAGGACGCTCGCATATTTATATATTTATGTTTGTAGACTAGCAACATATAACATCATGCTAGCTTCAACCAAAAAGTAAAAAGAGCCCTTGGTTTATTTCTTTCTTGTTAAAGATCGGTGATTTTGTGTCAGCTATGAAATTCCATATCATTGACTTTGAGACTTTATTCCTATTGGGTCGACCATGAATACATGGACATCAAATGGTTCCTTTATCACTACATCCATGCATCAAATATTACTATGAGATACTAGAATAATACACCACAGGATAAATACAATGGTTTTAAATACATGAAGTAGGAATCATTTAGATGCTGGCTACTGCACCCCCACAAAAAGAATAGTCCTCTCCAGAGATGTGGTGACCAACAAAGAAGAAAAGAAAGAAAAAATTAAAGAAGAATATAACAAAGCAAAATAATGTTCTATTAAAAAAAAATAATCTCCCACCACTCCAGTCCAATGGGAAGGTGTAGATTCTTCCATAACTCAAACCCATGGTTGAGTCCGAGTGCAAGGACGACGACAAGGATGAGAAAATAAAGTTGTTGGAAAGAAGAAGACTTTAGTAATCAGCATTGTCTTGGAATCAATTTATGAGGAAGAAAAATAAATGAAATCATAATGATGATAAGATAGAAGAAGCCAAAGTTCGAAATCTCCTTAGAAGACAAAGATAAAAGCGAAGATAAGTCAATGTACAACAAGATTAACCACTATGTGTAAGCTATGGCACTAATACTAATTTCTTAAATAAATTTGAGGGTTTGGTGGTCAAGGACTTATTTTGGGTTCAAAACCAATTAAGTTCCATTGAGGATCTTCTTCCTTGAGTTCTGAAACTAAAATAAAACTAGAGGAATGCGCCAATGGAAATACCCATTGAATGTTACTCTCTAAGCGTTCAAATACGCGTTCAATGTATTTTTGTGCCATAAAAAAGATTGAAAAATGAATCCAAGCTCTTTAAAGAATTATCAAATATTAAGAACCAACTTTTAATTCAAAAGAAGGTGAAGGTTTTAAGGCAGTAAGCTCAGTAGAAGAAATGAAATTTTGCCAAAGTTGTCACCGATGAACCTGATAAAGAATGTGTAGAAATGTTAGATAGCTCTAAAGACCTTCTAATTGAAGATGTTCCACCATAATTGGAGGAACAAATCCAATTGAAATTTTATGAGTTAAAGGAAGTTAACTTGAGAACATAAATGAACCCAGGCAAATTGTCATAAGTTTGTTTCTCAATAAAGAAAAAACCAAATAAATTACTAAGTTAATATCAAAATTCAAAGGATAGTATGCTTGGAACTACAACAAAATGGCTATACTAGCTCCAAAAGTTACAATACATAAACTGGGATAGGATACTAATGTGATTCCGGTAAAGCAAGCTCTCATAGGAATGTGCATGGAAATTTAACAACAACTAATAGCTGAAATGAAGAAACTAATTGAGGTCAGCTTTGTGCATGCAGAACAATATCCAACTTAGTTGACAACTAGATACCGGTAAAGAAATAGAATAGTCAGATTCGTGTCTGTATCAACTTTAAAGATCTCAACAAAGCTTGTTCAAAAGATAAATTTCCTTTGTTGATTCTATAGCTGCTGGTGGATTTTTTTTTTCCTGGATAGATTGTAGGGCTACAAAAAAATAAAGATGGCTACAAAATATGAGAAATATATAGCATTCAGAACTCCCATGAGGATTTACTACTATACTGTGATGCCCTTTAGACTTAAGAATGATGATGCAACCAACTAGCGGGCAATGACAATGATATTTGACAAATTCATCCACAATCAATTTGTGTGTTATGTGGATGACTTTATCATTAAGAACAGTGAAAAAGATGACCATTAGTACAAATTTAGAATTGTCTTTAAACAATTATAATAATATAATCATAAAATGAATCTATTAAAGTGTGTCTTTGGCGTTACAATGGGAATTTTTTTTAAGGATTTGTTATTAAACACCATGGGATTGATATTGATCTCCAGATGTTAAAGTTATGTTAGAAATGCCACCCCCTAAAAGCTTAATTACTTTTTAATCCCTCAAAGAGAAGTTAATATATTTAAGATGCTTTATATCTAACTTGTCAGATAGGTGTTAGCCTTTTACTATGTTGACCAAGAAAGTCAAGTTTACTTAGGATGATAAATGTCAATATGCTTTTAAAAGCATAAAATAGTATCTAACGACACCTTTTATTTTAATAACCTCAATCTTGGATAGACCTTTGATACTAAAAACCACTGTTTTAGATTACTCCCTTAGAGATTTGTTAGCTTCGATTACTGATGATAGTAAAGAAAATGCTTTATATTATTTATGTCATCGTCTAATTCTATCAAAAGTAAAGTATCCTTCTACTGAAAAGCATTATCTAGCATTAATATTTTTTAGTTCAAAAGCTTAGACACTACATGCTTCTCATAAGATCAACCTTATTTTAAATTTAAATCCATTACAATATTTGCTTATTCGACTGACTCTCACTGGGAAGCTTGCAAGGTGGTTGATAATATTATTGACATTCATTATAAATTTTATCTCTCTTTATGCTATCAAAGGAAAGATTTTGACAAATTTCTTCGTGCCACATTCATTGTTGTTAGTTTCTCCTCTCAACGATGACTTATTGAATGAACAAATAATGAAAATAGAAGAACCTAATGCTCAACATCGAGAAATGTACTTTGATAGAGCTTCGTTAGCATAAAAGGAAAAATAATTTCAAATGACTGTGCCTGGTAAAGTAGAGATCATACTAGTCTTTATTACTCTATAGTAAAGAATGTTGAGATTCTCTTACCAGTTAATAGAGCCATGTACAAAAAGTAATGAAACACTTATAGCCTGGTTGGAGCTAATGATTTTTATAGGGATAAAAGATATATAGATCTACAGTGTTTCACAACTATTTATCAACCAAGTCATTGATAGATTCAAAATTCTCAAATCAAATCTTGAATAATATTTTTGATATACAATGAAGACGTGTAATATATTTTAAATGTGATGCTCTACAGAATCCCAAGAGGAGAGAATTATTTAGCAAATGTCTTCACTAAGCTTGCAAAAGAATTTTCATATTCAGAAGAGGATACGGTTCCATTATTATTCCAAGGACATCAGGTTCTCTCACAAGATGATATTAACTATCTACATGAAATATTTACTAATGTAACAGTAATAATCACCAAAGAAGTTTAAGACTAGTGCTAGCCATTCCTTGAATACTTGCAAAAAGAGAAAATGCTTAAAGATAGATCATTAGCACGTCAAATTAAGAAAAGACTGATGTCCTAATGCTTGCTAGACAATATTCTTTTTAGAAGATCCTTTGATCAAATGTGCTTAAGATGACTGACTAGATCAGAAGCCTGAGAATTTGTCAAGGAAGGTATTCATGCTTGTGTGGTACCCACCAGTTAGGGGCAAAGATGAAGATGAAGATCAAAAGGCTGTGATGTTATTAGCTAGTCATGATGAGAGACTGTATAAACATAGTCAAGAAGTGTCACTAGTGCCAAGTTCACAATGTGGTTCTACATCAACCTCTAAACATAATACATCTCATGATTGCTTCATGGTTGTTCTAGTGTTGGGGCACAAATATAGTGGGTCCCATAAATCCTCCATCATCCAAAGACCATTGATTCATATTAGTCGCAACAGATTACTTAAATAAAACTAAATTAAAAATTACTCTTAAAAGACTACTTTTATATATTATTTAATAAAGTATAAAGTTGATTTTTTTGTTAAACATTTTAATGAAAAATCATTTTATAATAATTTTCTAAAATTATTAGCATAAATAATTTAGTTTAATGAAATCAACGATATTAACTTAGTTTTTCTTTAATTTAATCATCTAAAAAAACCACCACACTTATTGTTGAATCCAGATTTATCATGTGAGACATGCCAGAGGAATAGAACAAAGGGAAGTTAAGAGGAGAAGAGAGAGAGCGAGTAAGAGGGAAAGAGGAGGAATGCACAATGACTTACCCCTCTGAGGCAATATGGGGTATTCCAGAGCTCGTGACCCCTTTTTTACATAACATATATAAATGTTATAAGGAGAGGGGAAGAGAGACTCCCTATAGGAGAAATGTCTAAAGAGAAGATCCTAAAGCCCCCAATACATGATTTAGTCACCCTATTTATAGAAGATAGAGGGATTAAATATAAAATTATATGTTTTACTCTCATTTTAGAGGTGTTTATAGGGTATTTTGGTCTTTTCACATATCAGAGCCTGTGGCTCAATAACCCTTAGGATAGCTAGATGGCTTTCGATCTATCTTACTGGTGTCGATCATCTAACTAGCTTTCAGTTGTCTGACACCCCTTCTGTTGACTTGATTGGCCATCAATCGGTTAGATTTGTGAGGGCTTGTGGTTTTTCATCAGAGGGATCCTTATTACATCTCCTTGGATCTTTGACAATTTGATTATCTCGAGATTCATGCTAACACATTTTCTTATTATATTTCATTTCCTAATTTTTTTCCTTCTTAATAGTGAAAGCTATGATAAGAATATGAGAAATTTTAAAGCAAAAATGAGTTGTAATAATCATAATTAAAGTAATGATTAGACTCCCTCAGTTTTTATGTCCATGAACTACTTATAAAAGGAATGTAGTAGATTGTTCTCATCATTCTACGTTTGTCTCTCTTTGCATTCACTCAACATCAAAAGATTCCATTTAGGAAAAGAAATCAAATCCTTCATCCAAACCCAAAGACTAAGAGAAGATGCTTGTTGCTCTCAGGGTGAAGAAACATTGCTACCCTTAGGGTGAGCAAAGGAAAAAGTGGAAGAAGAAACTTATCAAGAATCCTAAAAAGTTTGAGAGAATTGAGTAGGAGGAATCATCATATCTGGTAGGCTCCAGAGAAGAGCTAGCCCAATACTAGAAAGGAGTTGGAAGGTTTGGTGGCTTGTCCGTTAATTAAGGCTTCTATTAAGGTCTTAAGCCGACCAGAAACTGCAAGTGCTCCTCAACTCACTAGAGCACCAGGAATTAGCAGAGGTTATAAGTCGATTAGAGAGAAAGGAGTTGTTGATGATCTCCTATCACTGAATGCAGAAGGATTCTAGACTAAATGATTCGAGCTGGAGAGAATTATGAGTATGTATTTTTGTCTAAAGTTTGTTTAGATTTCTCTTCTTCTTTTCTTTTAAATGAAAATACATTTTCTTCATTAGGCTGGGTGTCAGCCACCTGGAAGTGATTTTGCGTTATCGAGGTGTCATCAGTCGGCCTTCCTTAGAGGAGTTCTCCATCCATTCATCTATTGCGAGTGTGGTTTCTCCTCCAAGCTAATGCCTCTCAAAAAATGAGGAAAATAAGATTTTTTAGCTCCTGGAATTGTAGCTACACAATTTCCTTGGCGTGCTTCTTATTATGAGTGTATTTGTGATGGATCTCTCTTCATTGGTGTCACTCTACTACTTGTTGGTAGCATGCTCCATGCTCATCACACTTTTTAAGACGTTGAATCCTGATTTGTCATGTGAGACATGCCCAATGAATAGAGTAGTAGGAACAAGGGAGGAGATAAAGAGAGGTAGATAGTGAGGGGGAAAGAAAAGAAATGCCCAACGACTTACTCCTCTGAGGCAAAATAAGGTATTCCTGAGCTCTTTTTTTATATATCAATTATAGAAGGTACAATGAAAAGGGGATAGAGACTCCCTCCAAGAGAAGGACCTAGAGAGAAGAGCCCAAAGTCCCCCAATACATGATTTGGTCCCTCTATTAATATAAATATATTATTATATCAATATGTATATGTATATATATATATATATATATATATATATATATACATATATATATATATATATATANACCTGTCCAGCATAAATCCAAATTGATTAAGAGAAATCTTTGTAATACATCTCAACCTATGTTCAATTACTCTCTCCCATAATTTTAAAGTATGAGATATCAACTTAATTCCTCTAAAATTTGCACACTCTTGTGCATCCCCTTTATTCTTAAAAATGGGGACACTCTTCCTCCATTCCTCAAGCATCTTTTTAGTTTTTAAAATAATATTAAAGAGTTTAGTAAGCCAAGAAACTCTCAAATCTCCTGAACATTTCCATACTTCAACTAGGATATCATCAGGTCGTACAGACTTTTCACCCTTGGTTTTCTTTAAAGATTCTTCAACTTCTTTTTTACTAATGTGGCGGAAAAAATGGAATGTTTTATTATTATTAACAATATTAAGATCACTAAGATCGATCGTATTTTCAGAAACTTCATTAAATAATTTATCAAAATAACTCATCCACCTATGTTGAATGTCTTTTTCTGAGAAAAGCACTTTTTGATTTTCATCTTTAATACACTTTACTTGAGTTAAATCTTTACTTTTCTTTTCTCTTTCTTTGGCTCGTTTATACATATATTTTTCACCATCTTTAGTATCTAATCTATTATAAAGATCATTAAAAGCATAACTTTTATCGTCAAATATTGTTTTTTTAGACTCTCTGCGGGCTGTTTAATATTTTTCTCAGTTCTCTATTCTTTTACATTCAAAACAATTTTTATAACATAACTTCTTATATATTATTTTTTTCTTGCACATTATTACTCCACCACCAACTATTTTTATTTGAAAAAATTTTTTCTTTTGATTCTCCAAATAAATCTTTTGTTATTTGTTTAATAGTGTTTGTTATTTTTTCCCACATGGCATTTGCTTCATCATGAACATCCCAAATTTTGAAATCTTGAATTTTATTTATAAAAATAATTTAATTTGTCTTTTAGGTTTCCTCATCTAATGCTACGATGATGAGTCCTAGTATTATTTATTTTACAACTTTTCATCTTAAAATCAATAACTAATAAACGATGTTGGTACTTATCCTCACTTGGAATGACCTTACAATCTTTACAATCTCGACGATCTTTTCTTCTCATAAGAAAATAATTAATTTGTGTTTTATTAGATTCATTCTTATAAGTAATAAGATGTTCATCTATTTTCTTAAATAAAATATTAGTAATAACAAAATCATACGCTAAAGCAAAATCTAGAATAATTTTACCTTCTCATTAGTCACTCCAAAACCATAGGTACCATAAATATTTCTAAAATATTCTACCACTTTACCCACATGTCAATTAAAATCTCCTCCAATAAAAATTATTTCTTCAAGAGACATCTTTTGTATTAAGTCTTCTAAGTCATTCCAAGATTTATCTTTAGACCCTATATCTAAACTACTTGAGGAGCATGAGCACTTATAATATTAAAAATCTTAGTATCAATGATAATCTTAAAAGCTATAATTGTATCTCTAACTCTATTAGTTTTTACAACATTATCTTTTAAACTCTTATCTATAATTACACCTACACCATTTCTAGTGTGACTCTTACCAGAATACCAAAGTTTTAAAAGTTATTAATATCCTTAGTCTTTTCTCCAACTCATTTAGTTTCTTGAATACATAAGATATTAATCTTTTTATAAATCATAATATCAACTAATTTCATTAATTTATCATTAAGAATACTTATATTCCAAGATCCTATCATAATATTAATTTCATTAGTTTTATGGACTAACCTCTTTACCACATCCGTCCATAATGTAGGAACCCTTGCTAATTTGACACTATACCCGGGCGTCGATGTAGCAGCCCTTGCACACTTTTCACTGTATTCAGGCTATACAAAGTGTCGCTTCCAAAAGACGCCCTGACACTTACATAAAGATCAAAAGAATTCATGTCATAATTTTTTTTGACAAGTTCTGCGCTAGGTGTCAACTACCCGGGCTTGGGACCGGCAATGGCAGTGTTAAAATGTCACAGCCAAATGAACATTAAAAATAAAAAATCTGTTTTCACTAAAATTGAAAGCAGTTTAAAAGCTTTTCCAAACACCTAAATGCCCTCACAACTAAAAAGTGCTCCTCTTTTTCATTTTTTTTCTTTTCTTTCTCGTGTGGGAGCATCAACACACGTGGGCAGTTGTCCACGTGTTATTGATAGGTGGAGTGTCAGCTATACCACTTAGCATACAAGATATCACAAAGTCACTCTCGATGAGCTTATTACTTCAAAGTTTACCCACACATACCACTCAATTCCTATGTATTTACATATATAACACCTCATAAAGCACGTACACCTCCAAACAAAAGTCGTACATATGTCAAACACAAGTCGGACACGTACATGGCTCCGGCACTGGCCAATACGTGTCTGACACTATTAAATGTGTCTGAGCTGACTGATTAATTTGAAACTTCTCGGACATAGTTTTCCACAATTCGCCACCAAACACGAGAATTTAAAATCAAGCGACATCAAACCAGAATCCAAAGCGGCAACACAAAATCCAATTTGCAATGTTTTGTAGGCCTTACCAGCTTACCTTCGCCTTGCAATCATTCTCAGCATCCTTTGTCAAAGCATGCGGCAAGGAAGCTGTCATTGAGTGTCACTGATCGAAAGAAAGGAAGTCGCCGAACAGCCCTGATCAACACAAAGGAGTCATCAAGCAGCCCTGATCAAAGCGAGGAAGACTTCGACGCTCTCTGGAGCTTCGACTCGAGCAAGGGCACGATCTAGAGCACGATATAGAGCTTTCACACAATCAAGAGCTTTGACGCAAGCTAGGAGACGATCCAGAGCTTCAACTCTAGCTAAGGCACGATCCAAAGCTTCCACACGATCTCCCTCGCAATCCAGAACTCTGATGCAAGCAAGGGGATGATCCACGCATGCGGGTTTAGTGGTTAGACCTTCATTCTTTGTCCTTTTTTTTTATGCTAACACGAACTTCTTCTATATTTGATAACGAGATTAATTAAATGGGGCATCTACATACATACCAACGAATTCCTATGCATTTAGTAGATTAGTATGTGAGATATGTAAATACAGAAGTAACCATCCTATGTATAATGTATGTAAATGCCCCATTATCCCTTTATTATATATATATGAATTTAAATATTTATAGTTCTGCAATTGGATTAATATCATAATGGCTACTACAGTGTCACTAACAGTCACATAGAGGATGAGACAAAGCCTTCATGGGTATGTCACCAAATTAAATTGGGATCAATCGGATAAGTAGACAGTATAGAATTTCAGTGTTATTTTTATCAAGGAAAATTCAAGAGAACATAATTTAGGGTTGGAGCACACTTGCTTCGACAATTTGGAGTTGGTATTTGAACATGTCCCAAAGTAAATTCGGCACAATTTCAAAGAAATACATAAGTTAGATGTTGATGCAAAGCATTTAAGAAAGTTTCATTTCATTCTCCCGGGTAAAGTGGTTCTAATCAGTTGTGTGAGTCTCAGTCAGGTAAGCATCCATTTAGAGCAGAAGATTACGATTATGAGCATGAGAAAAGAAAAATATTGTGCTATTGAAATAGCATTTACTTTATAAGATAGAGATCATTTACATAAAGAAATTTCTCGCACGTTTTATTCTACAGCTCTTTCATTTCATTTGATAAGAAATTCATAGTTTTTTAGTGTGTTCACATATGCAGCCAACAATACAATCACTGAATATATTTATTTTCGTTATAATTTGTTAAGAACAACCTTACTTCAAAAGGAGAGAGCATGTTGAGAGAATGCTTAACCTATTAAGGAGACTTGAAATGAGAATGAAGTTACCATAGTTTGTGATGATTGAACAGATGCGTCAAGAAACCCTCTCATTAATTTTATGGGCGTCGTAAAATCTAGACCAATGTTTATAAAAGCTAATAACTATGAAGAGGCGTATAAAAATAAATTTTACATTGCCAATGAAATTAAATTAGTGTTTGTGAGTGCAGATTCGGATAAAGTGATTCAAGTAATCACTGATAATGTGCTTATGTGCAGAGCTGCAGGAGCATTGATTGACGCTCAATATCCTCATATTTTTTGGACTCATGGTTTTGTTCATATATTCAACTTAGCATTGAAGAATATATGTGCTCAAAAAAATATTGAAGAAAATGAGAGCTCAAAAAAATATTAAAGAAATACAGTTGGATAATTGACATTAAAAAAATGTCAATTTTATAAAAAAATTTATTATGAATCATTCAAAAATATTATCAACGTTCAATGGGTTTTTAAAGCTAAAAATATCGATCATTGCAGAGACGAGTTTTGTATCAAATATAATCATGCTTAGAAGATTCAAAGCAATCAAACAAGAGCTACAACTAATGGTGATCAATGACAAGTGAAATATGTATCATGAAGATAATATAAACAAAGCACAATTTGTGAAGGAAAAAAATATTTGATGATGTGTGGTAGGATAAAATTAATCATATTATTGATTTTACAGAATCTGTATATGACATGTTGAGATTGGTTTATACAGATAAATCTTGTCTTTGCTTTGCCTGCTAAATTTGGGATTTTATGATATAAAAGGTGAAAGGTATTATATATCGACATGATGGAAAAAGAGATAACGAAGCTCCAATTTTTATAAAGTTTATGAGATTTTAGTATAGTGATGAAACAAAAACAATACTCTTCATTGTTTGGCTAACTCTCTCAATCCAAAGTATTATTTGATTTGATGTCCATTCTTTATTAATGCTAACTTTTATTAGTTTTGCCATTTATAAGTGCATTTTTATTAGGTCTTACGATCATGTTTGGCTAAGCGAAGCTCCAAATCGTGTTGCTCCACATGAGGATATGAAGATATCAATTGAGAGAAATAAATGCTAAGAGGATTTTCCTAAATACTGAAGAAAGGTCAAATTTAATTTGGAGTTTGCTAATTTTTTTGGATTTATTGGTGTTTTCGTTGATCATGTCTCCATAGCTTCTAGAGCTATTATGGATGGAAAGACATGGTGGATGATTTATGGAGCAAGTTTCCCACAACTGCAAGGTTTAGCTTTCAAATTGTTGGCTCAACCGTGTTCTTTGTTGTGAAATAAACTAGAGTACATATTCTTTTTTCAATTAACCTAAAAGGAACAAAGTCACTCCGCAACAAGAAGAAGATTTGGCATGTTTTCATGTCAATCTTCATCTTCTATCTAGGAGGAGCCCAGAATATTCTCATGAGGAGCACAAAATTATGGAATGCTGGTGGAGATGCCTTAACTACAATGAAATTGTTGAAGTTGCTAATCGTTCTCTTAATGAGCCATGCTTAGAATAAGTATTTTTGGTCGATGAAGGTGAATGTTTCATTGATGAGAGTACTGGAGCTAGTACTAACCATGACACCGATATTGAATGCATTAACTCTAATTAGTAATAATTATGTTTTTATATTTTGACATTTTTCCTATATTTGATTTCATTTTATTATGGATGACAATGGTTTTAAGTGCTTTGGTAATTTTTTGATATTTTGAATGTAATTTTAATATTGCCAAAAATAGTTTTCATTATTATAAGGTTTTTTTAATTATTGTGTTTGTTGTTTTGTGAAGTTTTTAATAGAATATATATATTAATAATTTATTAAATATAAAAAATATGACCACGTTCATGTCGTGTCGTGTCATATTTTTTGCAGTTATGTTGTGTCATTGTATCGTGCGTGTTCGCATCCCCGTGTCGGTATCCATGCTTCATAGCCAACACGTAAACATCAATTTTTACATGCATAACACCTTACCTATGCATGAAAAGGTATATTTCACTTTTTGAAAATTAAATTGTGGTATTTTTAACGTGATAATAATAATAGTAAAATGTTCTTGAAAATATAATCCACCTTAGTGATGTTAATATCGTTATCATCGCATTAGTAAAAAAGAAGTTAATGAGACTTTAAAGAAAACCAATGGAGAAAAGCCTATAGGATCTGATGATATACAAATTGAAGAGTGGAAATATATAGAGAACTCTTTAATATTATTTTAAAAACTAAAAAGAAGCCTGAGTAGAGAAAGTGTATTTCAGTCTCCATTTTTAAGAATAAAGGTGATGCACAAGAGTGCATATTATAGAGGAATTAGGTTGATGTGTAATACTTAAAATTATGGAAAAGGGTAATTGAACATAGGTTAAGACGTATTAGAAAGAACTCTCATAATCAATTTGGATTTATGTCAAGTAGTTCTACTATGTAAGCTATACATTTACTGAGAGGTTTGATAGAGAAGTTCAGAGAGAATAAGGAGGATCTACAAATGCTTTTTATTGATTTAGAAAAAGCTTATGATAAAGTTCCAAGAGATATCCTTTGGAGAGTTCTAGAGAAGAAAGGTTTTGATATGACTTATATTCAAGTCATTAAAGATAAGTATGCTAGAGTTCTTACTTGTGTTTGAACAGAAAGAGGATTAACAAAATATTTTCTTATTTCAGTTGGATTACATAAGGGAACGGCTTTAAGCCCATATCTATTTTCTTTAGTTATGGATGCTCTTACTGGACATTTACAGAAGGATGTACCCTGGTGTATGTTTTTCACTACTGATATCCTTCTCGTGGATAAGACTAAAGAGAAAGTTCAGAAAAAACTTAAATTATGGAAGTCGACATTGGATTCTATAGGCCTTCATTTGAGTAGAACTAAAATTGAATACATTGAATATAATTTTAGTAGTAGTAGCTCTAGTGAAAGAGTTGTAAATATGGATGATCAAATTATTAAAAGGTGTGAACGTTTTAGGTTGAAATGGAGGAATGCTTCGGACCTATTGTGTGATAGTAAAGTATCGTTTCGACTGAAAGAAAAATTTTATAAGATGGTGGTGAGACCTACAATGTTCTATGGTGTTGAATGTTGGCCTTTAAATAAGAAGCAAAAAACAAAATTACGAGTTGTCGAGATGAGAATGCTTAGGTGGATGAGTGGCTTTACCCTTAGAAAAAATGTGAAATGAATATATTCGTGATAGGGGTGGTGTAGCTCTAGTGAAGGACAAAATTAGAGAAAGTTGTCTTAGATGGTTTGGTCACATTAAACGTCGACAATTTGATGATCCGATTAGGAGAGTAGATGTTTTAGATTCGACTTATGTTAAGAAAAGCATGGGTTGGCCTAGGAACACTTGGGAATATTGTATAAAACAATGGTCTTAATTTATTAGAGTTAAATGAAAATATGACAATAGGACGCAATTGAGAAAAGGGATTCATGCAGCCGACCCCACTTAGTGGGATGAAGGTTCGTTGTTGTTGTCATTGTATTTTTGACGTGGTAAGAAAGATTTATATGGTATAAATATAAAAAACAAGCATTTGGTGTTAGATATGTAAATGCATAAGAATTAGGCGGTTTGTATGTAAATGCCCCCAAAACAATTGTGCTTATCTATCAACATCTGATGTACTTGAATTCTTAGGGAAAAAAAACTAAAGCTTCCAGCAAAGTGAGAAATGAACCCATCATCGAAACAAAAAGGTTTCAACCAGTAGAACAATGAAAAGTCTAAAGAGTAGCTCAAATTTCCCAATATATATAGACATAAACACATATATATTGGCCCAAAAATCGTTTAGGTAAATAAAATAATATAATATAATACTGCTCTGCCATCAAACTATGCAATAGAAAATTATGAATTATACATTATACAAATCAAATTATCCCAGATTTGAATTTTTAAGTTAATAAAGTATGAAAACATAACGCATGATTTTCCTTTAGTCTATGGTGACTTTTCACTTATTAAAAAAAAGTAAGATTTACATATGTACTACTCAATTCCTATGTAATTACATATCTAACACCTAAACTTTAATTTTTACAAACGTGCCATCTTATCCATGCATGAAAAGGTGTACTTCAATTTTTAAAAGTTAAATTGGTGGTATTTTTTATGTGATGTGAAAGATTTGAGTGGTATATGCGTAAAAAGTTCAAGTCTTATACATGTAAATACAGAAGAATGAGTAGAATGAACTAAGTTAAGTGTTGCTGAGATGAGAATGATTAGGTGGACGAGTGGCTTCACATTTAGAGACAAAATTTGAAATGATTATATCCATGATATGGTTGGTGTAGCTCCAGTGACAGACAAAAATAGAGAAAGTCGTCTTGGATGGTTTACATTAAACATTCATCATCTGATAATCCGATTAGGAGAGTAGATGTTTTAGATTCAACTTATGTTAAGAAAGACAAAGGTAGACCTAAGAAGACTTGGGCTTATTGCATAAAAAAAGATCATAATTCTAAAACTAAATGAAAATATGACACTAAATAGGACGCAATGGAGGAAAAAGATACAAGTAGCCGACCCCACGTAGTGGGATTAAGGTTTTGTTGTTGTTGTTGTTGTTGTATTCAAAGTAAAATAATTCAGTAAGCAAATATTTCTATTGGGTGCATTATAAGATGCGGCAACCATACAGATATTCAATCAAACTGGAATATAATCTTACCAGAGCCCAAATTTTATGTTCACACAAGGAAGGTTTTTGTTGTTTTTCTGTTGAAATTTCACGTTAATCTTCTCCATCCAGGAATGAGTTCCAGCTTCAAATTTGTTTTCACAGAGCAAACTGTAGGAAATAGAAAAGAACACAGATAAGTACTACTGTCCATGCGAACGGAAAAAAAAAAACATTTGCATACTTACCACCCAATTCTTATGTATTTACATATCTAACACCTAAATTTCCCTTTTTACATTTGTACCACCCAAATCTTTCATAACACATAAAAATACCACTATTTCAACTTTTAAAAATGTGAAATACACCTTTTCATGTAAGGTGGCACATATGTAAAAATTAAAGTATGGGTGTTAGATATGTAAATACATAGGAATTAAGTGGTATGTATGTAAATCTTCCAAATAAAAATTACTGTTCGATTAGAAGATAATGACAGGATTTCTGATTATCTACTCACAGGCACTTGAGTGAGGGCAAATACCCAAGCTCCAATGGAATTGAACCGCTCAAATGATTACTCCTCAAATCCAATAACTCCAGCATTAACAAGCCTCCAAACTCATTAGGAATTGTTCCAGTAAAATTGTTAGCAGATAGCACCCTGCATATAAAAATATAATTAAATTTTACTTAATAACTGATAAATGCTACAAATCACAAGTTATTTAGCATACTAGTTCAAACAAAACATCATCAAGAAGAAATGGGCCAGCAATATGTATCATTCCGCACGAAGAAGATGATCAGAACATGATTGGCTGTATTGGGCAAAATGATTAAGGGAATTTTAGTGATTTACATGATAACACACGATTCTTAATGTATTTTACATATCTAAAACCCAACTTTTTATATTTACACATATAACACCTTGTTGTCATAAACCTGTACATGAAAAAGTGTATTGTACTTTTAAAAATACAGTGACCGTGATATTGTTGATGTGATGTTAAAGATTTGAGTGATATGCAAGTAAATATGAATGTTTAGGTGTTAAAAATGTAAATACATAAAAATTGTGCTTAAGTATGTAAATGCCCCGAAGATTAAGCCATAAGAATGCAAAAAACCCGAAAATGTAGATGAATCAACCTAAATAGCACAAAATAAACAATTAACTTAACTTTATAGCATAAGAAGATTCTTTCACACAAATAATAAACAATCTTGAAGAAATATAGATTTCTGATCAAGTAAATACTACAGATCATAATCGCGCTAAGAATCATTATTAGTTGTACAATGACAACAGCATATGCTGGAGAAATTGGATTTTTTAATTTATTTTCCAATCATACTGCGTGTCTGAGTTGAAATCAATATAAGCATAGATGAGCGAAAAAAAGAGAGAATATTTAAAAATAGTTTGTTCTAATTTTTCTTGTATTATGCAAATATGCTGACATTGCTTCCAAATTTTATTTAAAATATTCAAGCAAGTGAAAATTGAGTTTTTAAAATCATGTACAGCTTTGAGCTGATCTGACCAAATCATTAAAAGAAGCTTTAAAAAGCATCTGCTTGCTTTCAAGCCGGATAAAATCCATTGGTGGAAGATAAAACTTATAATATATTATCCTCCTTTACTGATGGTTTGTCTAGCAACTGGGTAAGGTGGGAAGAAAACAAAAAAACCGCAAACTATTGTTCTCTCTTCTGAAACAACCATTAAAAAAAACATCAAAAGAAAAAACTAAAATCCAATTAGTGACGTCACTCAGCACTTAAGTGTTAGATTTAAAAAAAAAGGGACAATTCTTACGTATTTACCAATTTCACACCTAAACTTTCATATTTACATACAAAACACTTACGTGCTTTAAGCCTATGCATGAAACGGTGTATTTCACTTTCAAAAAATGGTAATAGTTCTAATTTTTCATGTGCATTAATGATTTGAGTGATATTTGTGTAAAAATGAAAGTTTTGAAGTGAGATATGTACCCTCAAAAAAAAAAGGGTATACAACATGTGTTTCTATACTATGGGGAAGGATAACATAAATTTCTAGAAAAATAATAAAAAAAAATAAAAAAAATAAAGAAAGCCCTCCAAATATAGACACCGTGAAGACAATGCAATTGCAACTAAATTAACAGCCTCTCAATGTCAAAAACAACAACAACAGTCTTTTTCCCATTAAGTGAGGTCGGCAACATGAATCATTTTTCTCCATTGTGTCCTATTGAGTGTCATATTTTCATTTTATTCTAAAAGATTGAGATCATTTTTTATACAACATGTCCCAAGTCTTTTCAGGTATACCTCGATCTTTTTTACTAAAAGTCAAATTTAAAATATCTACTCTCCTAACAAGATAATTGGATAGTTGGTGTTTAATGTGACCGAATCATCTAAGACGACTTTTGCTAATCTTTTGCCACTGGAGCAACACCAAACCTTTCACGAATATATTCATTTAGCATATTGTCTCCAAGTGAAGTCACTCATCCACCAAAGCATTCGCATCACAGCAACACTTAGTTTTATTCTTTTCTTTTATAGGCAAACATTCTACAATTATAAAGCATTGCAGGCCTCACCACCATCTTATAAAATTTTCCATAAAGTCTAAGCAGTACTTTTCTATCACACACCTAAGAGCCTCTCAGACAAAAATAAGAAAATAAATACCAAAAATTGGAGGGTAAATAGTTCTTACAGTGCTTTCAAGTGACCAAGTTTTCCAATTTCTGTTGTCAGCGTCCCTCCTAATTTCAGCCCTCGAAGGTTCCTGTGGAAGCATATGTTTAGAACTTAACAAGAGAAAAGTGTTAGTTTCAGTCACACCAAAATGGGAGATTGGAATGTGCACTTTAGAATTTTCTCATGAAACTAAACGTCCAACAAAATGAGCATAATAGATTTAACACAAAACGGATTGAGCACTTTAAAATATAACAAGTCAAACTAAACAAGAAATGGTGCATGCATGAACATTACTGGAACAAGGAGGTGCCAAGAGGAGGCACTCCCACCCCTAAATTTTCACTAAATTCTTTAATATCATATAATACAACGAAAATTTTGACCTTTAAACTTAAATATGTAATAATAATTTAAGATTAAGTGTATAACTTTAAATTAATACTTATAATAGCCATAATCTTTTTTAAAGGAAAATAAAGTTTTAAACTTCTTGCCACGCTTTAATTTTTTATTTTGTCACCTTTCTCCTTAAGTTTTGGTTCCACAACCGTGTATAAAGGTGGCCTTATGTAAAAAATAAATAATGAGACTCTCAACTAAATAATCACATAAACTTGTAATCAATTAAAACAACCTACAAGTGCAGTAACACAAAAATGAAATGATAATAAGTAAATGATTACGGTAATTGTGTGAGAGTCTTGAAAGAAAGAAGCTCATAATAAACAGACTAATACTAATATACAAGTTTAAAGCAAAAGAATAATACCCAATAAAAAAGCAAGTTTATGAACTATTTATGCAATCAAACACTAATTATCTATTTTTTTTCAACACAACATTGATATGTTGATGATCTAAATAGATCTATGCTTAAGAGAGTAATTAACATATTAATTAAACAAAACACATTTCAAGTCTTTTTACACCACGGGGCAATGGGAACTTTTCAACCCTGTGGGTTGGGTCCTTCTTATCTCCGGGCTAGTTAAATGCTAATATTGATGGTGCCATCTCCCTAATGGACAAGCAGGTATTGGGTAGTTTTCTAGCATGAATTGGGGAAGGTCATTCGTGTGGTAGGAAAATCACTTCTTCATCAGGATAGCTCGGTGGTGGAATTTGATGTGGTGCTTTATTTGGAAAGCTTGGTAGAAGTTTGGATGTATGAAACATCGAGGCTCGACATTGAGGGAGATAAAAGAACGGTTATGACGGCTCATTGTGATAGATTGAAGATCCAGGTGCGGAGCCGCCGCCCCGACATAGCAAAAAATTTCTGTGCGGACTCCTGACGTAGCTCTACGTGCGGCGTAGTGTATCCCTGAGTTATTTTCAGGTTATTTTCAATAATCCAGAAATAACCCAGAAATAACCTGCGGTCTTTATTTTTGGGTTATTTTTGGGTTACTTCGGAATTATTGAAAATAACCCAGAAATAACCTGAAAATAACTCAGGAATAACCTGCACCGCACGTAAAGGTACGTCAGGTGTCCGGACAAAAAATGCACGCTCGACATAGGGGCTCAGCTAGCTTTTTTAACTAAATTTAGACAAGTTGTGTTTTTCTTTGCAAATAGGGAATGTAACAAAGCAGACCATTTTTGTTCTTGGCTTGCTTTGGATAGGACTTTCGTTTGGGATGCTCATAGTTGTGACTCTGCCTTTTTGAGCGTGTAGTTGATGATGCCAACTGCGTTGTTTTTGTGAAACTTTTGTAGCTTTTGATTTTATATTAATACAAAATGCACAGACTTAAGAAAATAATAAACAAATAAAAAATAAAAAAACTAATTTAGCATAAGGCTTGCTAAACATATAGATCACCACAAAGACATACAATGGCAAAAAGCCTTTATTCCACTAAGTGTGGTCGACTCACCACAAAAACATAAAAGCATATAAACTAAGGAAGTAGATGGGAAATAAAAAAGCTAAACTATAGAGTAATAAGCTAAAACATCCAATTCTTTTGTATTTACATATCTAACACCTAAATTTTACTTTTTACATCCATACCACCAAAATATTTCATATCACATAAAAAAATATCACTATTTTAACTTTTATAAAGTGGAATACACATTTTCATGCATACGTAGGGTGGCATATATGTAAAATTTGAAGTATAGGTGTTAGATATGTAAATACATAAGAATTGAATGGTATGTAAGTAAATCTTCCTTTTAGGCGGTTCATCTCAAACTCACATCTACGTGTAAGCACCACTTGCACACAAATTCACTACCTAATCAATCTTTTGTCTGCAAGTTAGAGAAGAAACCATTATACTTTCTTTTCCTCAAATTCCTCATTCAACTTTTCTTTTCACAGAAGATAAGCTTTTATCAAGTAGGAGATTTGAATCCTTCCTTGATTTTATTAGAAAGGCAGCTCAGGAAAGAAAACTTTAGGAGCCACAAACTCTAGAAAAGTTCATTCACTTTTCCATTAAATAAACTTGTCATTTTAATTTGTGCAAGCAGATTTTTCCAAGATAATTCCTTAAAAACTTCTTAGACAAATTGCAGATGCAAAAGAAAGATAAACTTACAATGCCTCGACTCTGCCATCAACACATTGCACGCCATTCCAATTGCATGGATCTTCATCTTTAGCATCCCAATTTTGCAAAGCCTCAAATGGATCAATCTTAATTTTTGATCGAAAGGACAATAATAAAATTCCTTCATTCCCAAACCAGAAACGAGCACCCAATAAATATCAGCAAGAGAGACGCCACAAATTTTTTTTCACATTTCAATAAATCAGAAGCATTCTTCATACCTTCGGGGTTAAGTGACAAGAATCCATGAAAGTGCAGCGGAAGAATTATAAATGGAAATACGACCTTTTGCATATGAAACCCAAATAGATTCCATTCAACCCTCATCTCTTTCGGCAACACCAATCCACCACCAAAAAGTTCAATCCAAACGCCAGTATCTCCTGCTCAGAACACCCCTCCTCGATTCCGTCAAAGATGGATCAATCCCATCTTTCAGATGAAAATCCTCCGCTCCACTCTCTCTAATCATTAAATTCGAAGAAAGGAGCTCCGATAGCGCACTCCACCAACGGCAAACCCGATCCACAGAGCGAGATGAAGCGGCTGATAGTGAAAACGAAAGGGTTTTACCAGTTGGCTCCGAGGTGAAGTGAGAAAATGGATGCCTAGATCCTAAACTGTAGAATAAGAGAATCGAACCAGGTGGATTTGTCTCGCTATCTATTGCAATTTGTGCCTCCTCTCTCTCTCTCTCTCTGGGATAGGACAGCAACTGTGGAAATGGTTTAGTGGCGGAAAGAGGTGGTAAAAGCTCGCCGGCGTTGAAAAAAATGGTAGGCTCGCCGTGAGCGTCGGACTCGGACGCGGCTGGGCAAACTCTCTCTCTATCCTCATCTCGCCTTCTCTCTCTCTCTCCCGTAGCCCACATTTCATTAGGCGCGGATTCCTGGTATTGTTGAGATGGTATTGGTGTTATTGGGGTGACTCCTAATAGAAAATTTATTCACTACGGTGCGTTAATTCTCATCGTAAATCAGGTGATCTACTATTAAGATGTATTTTAGTGTGTCCTATCTAAAATTTTTAAAAATTACGATCATTATGTATTTCGGTAGGTCTCACCTAAAATTTAAAAAAAAAATTGAAATATATCCTGAGTCAGGATCGGACACCCCATGCAGAGATGCATGCGTTGTCCGTACGCAATAATTTCTCCAAATAATAGCACTTCCCAACCTCTAAGCGTAAGTTTGGAGAGGATTATTATTATTATTATTATTATTATTATTATTATTATTATTATTGTGGGAAAATATTGTGTCCAACCGATCAATTATGAGACGTCATATGTGATATGAGATAATGCTCGGTGTTTAAGACATACATTGATCTGGATGTAATATTTTCTCGTGTTTATGATAGTCATTTCAGTTTTATTTGAGAAATTTCAATATTTCTTATGAATATTTTTTTCAAGAATTTATTTTTTTCAACTTTGTTGAAGTATGATGATTATATTAAAGTTGTTATATAATTTTTTTTTAAATATATATTTATATTTCTCAGCACAACTTTCTAAGAAGTTATTTTCTTTATCATAATTTTACACCAACTTTCGCGAAAGCAAACTCCAATGATCTCTCAGATAATGAGAGCTTCTTTGTTACTTTAGTGAAGGACTTATGTGGGCTTGTCTCTTATAGTTATAAGAGTTTCATCTTACTTGAAGAAATGCATCCGCAATAGTCGCGTAGGTGAAACTCCTTTAACCTTGCATTTTCTTTCTCAATCAGCCTTAGGAGTAGTTTTTACTAGATAGTATGGATTAGGTTGTCCACACGAAGTAACTTGGCCGGTTGACACTAGTCGGACCAGTCATATGCATTTGATTGGACATTTTGTGGTGTCGTCGTGGGTTCTTCGCCCACGGTATGCGAGTTGGCCGATCGACATCGGTTAGCACAACCACAAGTCAATTGATTGGTCTTTGATTTCTCAAAGAAAACCCTATGTTAAGAGTCACATTCATGGCCACATTCCTCTGTGAATCCGAGTGACCTCCTATTTTGAGCCCTAGATCTCAATCATAATGTGTCGAAATCTCAATTTAACATAGTTTTGGTCCTTCCAACTTTTTTTGGAGGGGTTGGAATGGTTGGATCTTGAAGAATGAGCATAACTTTGTAGTTAACACATTGTACAATATCGTAGAAGGATTGTAGGACAGAAAAAACTTGGTAGCTAGTTTGTCACGAGGACTTAATGGATGAAGTTTTTCATGCTGCACTCCAAAGTTGGAGGCGACTATGTTGCAAATCCAAGTGTTATACCCAAGGTACCTAGGTGAGATCAATATGACGAATTCGACGTGTTGTTGAAGTATTTTGGGTTGCATTGCTTGCATGCTCTTATGTGGCATCTTGCATTTTGTATGTTTGATCTCAATAACACTTCGATTCAATCACCCGCTCTGGCATGATCGACCGAATCCTTTGGGTTTGATCGACCGTCTCGGGCCAATCACCAAATCCTTTAGGTTCGATCAAACTCCACATGTCGATAGCCCGCTTTAGGTCCAATTAGTTTCCCCTGGTCGATTACCCTTTCTTTTGGGTTTGATCGGCCATCCCAGGCTGATCACCAGATCTTTTGGGTTCAATCGACTGCCCACGTCAATCGCCTACTTTGGTCACCCGTTTTGAGTGTGATCGGTCATCCGGGCTGATCATCCTTTATGTTGGGTTTGATCGTTCGTCTCATGTCAATCACCCGATCATTTGGACTTTATCGACCATCACGTGTCAATCACTCGTTTTGGGTGTGATCGGTTGTTCCAGACCGATTACCCATTTTTTTTTATTTGATTGATCACCCCATGTCGCTCACCCAATCCTTTATGTTTGATCGGTCGGCTCAAGCTGATCATCCGATATTTTGGTTTTGATCGATCATCATGTGTCGATCACCCTCTTTAGGTGTGATCCACTGCCACACATCAATCACCCTCTGTGGGTGCGATCGACCGTCGCAGGTCAATTATATCTTCTTTTGGGTTTGATTGACTGCCTCAATTCGATCACCCATTTTGGTTTGATCGGCGGCCCCGACTCAATCGCCTAATCATTTGGGTTTGATGAACCGCACTGGTTTCAATCACCCTTTTTGGTTTTGATCAGCCACCCCAGACTGATCACCCACGCATTTGGGTCTGATTAATTGTCCTGAATGATCAACCCATCCTTTCTTTCACCAGCCGTCACGGGTTGGTCGATTGATTGCTCGCATGCTTGTGTGCATTTTTTACATGTTGCATGTTTCTTTGCATGTATATCAAAAATCTTTTGACTTTACGTCTACAATATATTTTATTACATGTAAAATATTTTTCCTTTGTGTGTTTTTCATGTGACATGTTTGGATGTTGCACTTTGTGTTTTCATGCTTGTGGTGTCTCTTTGAGTGCCCACACTTGTAAGTGTCATCCCTACATACGACGTTGTATGTAGGGGATGGACACTTGCCTACTTTGGGAATAGTTGAATCACTTATAATCCATCTATCTCACTCCTTACGATGCCACTTAGAGTGACGTAGGTATTTCACATTGTGTTAAGCACGAGCCACACTTCTTACTCACTGAACTCGTGCGTGGGAGGAACAATGTGTGTCTACCTAGGTGTGTGATTATCACTTGTAAGGATCACATCACTTAGTGTGTTCAAAAATGATCATTCTTATATGTTTGTCTTGTGTATGTTATATACTTGACATTTCTGCATATCACATGATTGACTATTCTTTTACATTTATTGCATATCATGTATGTTTGCATCTGTGTTCGGTGAATGCCTCTCAGTAAGGTGTAAATCATTTTCATGGATATCTTTTTTCGGTGCAAACTCATTCATAATAGGTGCTTGCTTGTCGCAAGGCACCCCGAGTCCCTCGGATAGGCATAATTATTTTCCATAGTTAGTATATTTTACTGACATATCCTGTTTGTGTGTGTCATATTGCAAGTACGCATCCTTCGTATTTCGACCAAATAATCATAGCGTGGACTTCTTGCATGTTTGTGTGTTTTCTCATTCACCTTGATGACTTATCCTACTCGTTAGCAGGGTCGTCCATTTGTTGGTCGTGATACTCAAATGAGCATTGTCCACGAGAATACCTCAGCGAGCGATACAAGTTTTTGTATCATGAGTAACAATAATATGACTGTGCTAAATTTCTAAGAACTTTAAAGCATGTCACTTGATTGCTATGGATCTGCGGACTACTATTTTAAAAATATTAAAAATGAATATATTTGATATTATAAGTATTCTCCACCGATTTTAAAATAATATATGTTAGGTCATATGTGAGGCCACCATTTTAAGAGTCACCCATTTCTTGTGACATGCTTTAGATTCATATGAACGTTAGGATGAGGCAGGTGTGGCTAACCCATCTAATCATATGATAATCGGAGACTTTAACCTGTGCACTTAGATTTTTGTTTGAACACTTTCTGTTAGATGGTGTGCTATGCTGAGACTAGGTTGCTAAGTACTGTTTTTTTATGTTTTACTATTGTTTTTTGTTATTTTAGTTGCCATAGTCATACATCTTTCTTGTTTTGTGCATTTGGTGTTCTTGTGTGTGTCGATTTTTTATATGTGTGGTAATATATTAGGTCGATCTTCTGCGACTGCTGGGAGTAATGTCATATATTCACACACACATGTACAATAAAAGGGGGAGCATGTGATGATTTATAATTGTATGTAGATAGTTTTTGTAATTTTCTTATGTACTTTTTAGAGTCCTCAGAAGGAAAAATTATTCCATACGGATCGGACACCGCACGCAGCTTGTGTGCGGTGTCCGATCCGGACCGTAAATCACCTGATCTACGGTCCTGATGTATTTCGGTGGGCCCCACCTAACTTTTTTTTCCTTTTTTTTAAAAAATGGAAATAATCCTGACCGTAGATCACCGTGATCTACGGTCGGGATCGGACACCGCATGCAGAGATGCATGCGGTGTCCGTATGCAATAATTTCTCCCTCAGAAGAGCCCTATAGTGGAAATAAAGTACATACATAGGTTCCGAAGTATTTTGGCGCGATAACACGTGGCGAGGGACCAGGAGCAGATGCTAATGTCTCATATCTTTATTCATCATTTGATTTTGATGTACAGATTTAGGAGAGGACATGTATATGCGGAGTCCGACCGCTTTTTTTATTTTTTGAGATATATTATCGATCCAACGACGCCTATTTTTTCTTATTATTTTGATTTAACTTGTTTTTCTAATTTCTATTGCTTGTTTGCATGCTTTAAATAGATGTTATTGTTTCTTTCTATAGTTTTTTTATGTATCACGAATACAATGTAGGGTTTTTAGAATTTAAAATTCTAAATTTGCTATAAAATTCTAATAAAATATTCAAGATAATGAAAAATTTTAAAATTAAAATATTCATGACTTTTAAGTTCACGCTTTTATTTCGTGCATGGCGTTCAGACCGAATTTTAAATGATTTGCATGCATGGTTATCACCCCAGTCATAATTTTTAGGGCGTCCATGCTTAGATTTGTGGTAAATAACTGCATCATATTTGCATGTCCGAAGGAGAAGCCGACATAGATATTTATTTAGGTGAGTGTATAATGTGTTTAGGGTGTTAGGAGACTCCCGACCCAAACGGGTGTATGTCATTTTATTCAGAGTGTTTCCAGCTTTGTAGCCAAACCTCCATTTCTCTTCCTGTCATGCATCATCTACGCCACTTTAGCAGGTACAAGTCCCACCTATTGGACTTCCATTTGTAATCATAGGATATAGTTTTGTACTTTTGACCTTAGGGCTACCGAGGTCCTCGTGGATGACGCAATTCATGGATTACTTATCAGGGATCTCTAAATGTGTTAGGTCAATTACCTTCACAACCTGATAGACTTAGAATCTTAGTGACTTAAGATGATGGGTCTGTGGTATCCCAACCTTACTACCTCTACCTTTTAGGATTACTCTACCTTTCATTCTGCTGGGCTCCTCCAAGCCATGTCGTTCATTTGACTTCGTTGATATCATCTTGACGGTCCGATTACCGATGAGCTACCGCCCATTATAGATACGATAATTCACCCGCTGCCCTAATGACCCAGTGAGCTATGACAAATTGAGATATCTCCGTCAAGATGATTTTGGTTATTTCATAAGTTTTGTATGCCGACGAGACAATACACAATTGGGATACGAGAAACTCGTTCTCTACTCTGTGGCTTAGTGAGAGCTTTGAAGCATCAAGACATTTCTATATGAAATAATCATTCTTTGATGACATATTCTCCAAGTTCATGAAAACATAATCAAAACTCTTTTTTATCGAGAGTATTCTTGGGTATCCTACAGATTGTAATTAATCAAAGGGAACGTTCCTCTAGAAGACTCTGGAAGCAATAATAAAAATGTTCTTTTTGTATTATAGTTACTGGTCTCTTATGTAGGGATTTTTTTCGTGAATGTTATGTTTCGAGGTATTTCAATCCAATCCTATTTGGATGTATACTCTTGACCCATCACACAATGATTACCCATATATGTCTTTCGCTTGTTTTTTCTTATTTGTTTGCCTATTTGTTGTCGTGTATCATTCTTTTTCATTATTTTCCTCTTTGAATCATTGATATGATTCGGGAAGAAGATTTATTCAAATAAATTATTTATACAATGACATATAAATAGGTAAGCTGATGACTCCGAGTTCTTTAAAAAAAAGAGAAAACAACAGTATGCTTGTATGTGCTGGTATATTGGTCGGTGAAACCTTTTTAGATATTGGTTAATTGAGTTGACCATCCTATAGAGTGTTGACTCTATAAGAAATCATTGGATTTCCTTGTGTGGGTATCGACCCTCCCGATTTCAAGGCGTCTATTAAAGTTGAATATATAAATATAAATCAAATTTGAGTAGTAAAAAAATTAATTTGAAATGACTGCAGGTTTCCATATTATAAGTAAGCAAATTCACTCTTGTTGCCAAAGATGTTATATATTTACATAGTTGTTGTCTCAATTTGTTGTTCATACTATATATTACACTCCCCTTGTCGTTTATGTTTTAAAAAAATATAAGTTATTTACTAAGTTTACTCGTCAAAGTCACTCATTGATATTTTGCAAAATATGTTATATTCAACTACCAGTGGGATCTTCTTCACTAGAGTAGACTTGGCAGTTTTATATTTTATGGTTTGGGTATTTTTCTCAATATTTTATTGAACAATTGTGTTTTTCTTTTTGGGTTTGGGTAGTCGTCTTTGTTTTCATTTTATTTTTTATTAAATCAATTTTCAACTTTCTTTTCAGTTGTTTCGGTGGGCTATTCCTTGTAAATAAGATTTATATTTCTTTGTTATTCCTATTATTTTTTGCATAAAATAATACTTTTAGAATTATAAAACAAGTTCAATTTATTTCGTCATATCCTGCATTATTGGGGTGTATCACCATTCGAACCTGGGGTGGGATGAAGTGGTATTAGAACCTATGTTTTGTATTTAACACTCATTGAATTTGCATTTCATATTCATTGTATTTTTAAGATTGGTTAGTGAATAGGTTATTCTTGTTACACAGTTATTTAATTGATTTTGATTTTGCGCAGCCTTCAATTATTTAGAATGCTCCCAAAAGAAGAGGTACTTCAGTTGCTCACGCAAAAGGAGTCTAGAGAGTCACTATAGATCATATGCCCATTCCTATGGGTTTCCCCTGCCCTGATTGACGTTGTGTTGGTCATGCTCAACCCACAGATACTATTGGAGCACCAAATCTCAACATGAGAACCCTTGTAGACGTGATAACACAAAACTAGGGTTGTAAATGAACCAATGCAACCAATGAACAACTCGAACTAAGCTTGATTAAGACTCGATCATGTTCATTCAAATTAGTAAATAAACAAGCTTGAACAAATTTTAAAAGCTCTAAACTTAAATGAAATAAACATAGACATAATTGAACTTGTTCATTTATATTCACAAACAAACTCATTTGTTATTAAACAAGTAACTTATTAAATGCTTAATATTAAGCTCTGTGATAACAAGTTAAGAAAATTACAAGTGCATGTCCCTATGAAAAAACCAACAACATTTGAATGCGAGACTTTGGTGCAAACCTAGAAGTATGTTCATGCTACAATATGAAAGATTACATCCCATATGATAATAGTTCACATATTAGATTTATTATCATATGTATTTTTCTGAGTATGTGCTATAGCTATTCTTTTTTTTTTTAGTCTGGGTAGTCCCTATTTGTTTTAATTTTAGTTTTGATTTAGCTAGTTTTATGTTTTATTTTCAGTTCATTATGAATAAAATTTATATTTTTTATTAGTTTTATTATTTTTTTACAAACAACATTTATTTTGAAAATATAAACATATTCAATTCATTTTAAATTGTTTTGAATTGTTGGGGTGGACACGAAGTGTATGACGGTAAAAAAAGCTCGTTGTTCGCGAATAAAATCGTGTTCGACTCGTTAAGTAGCTCGAGTTCAGCTCGTTTGTTAAGTAAACGAGCCGAACACGAACAAATTTTTAAAGCTCGAATTTTAAACGAGCCGAACACGAACAACTCTTTATATCATAACATCTCATGTGGTACTGTAGTTAGTGCATTCTTTTGCATATATTTGATCTATATTCGAATCCAACACTTAATATATATTTTTTCAATTTAATTTTTACCAACCAATTTTGACTGAACACGAGCAGATTTCGAACACAAATAATTTCAAACGAGACAAACATGAGCCAAACTTGAGCTCTCACAAGCTCCACTCTTTACAACACGAGGTGTGACATTAAGTATATAATTTTATATAATAGTTCTAAAATTTTTTCAAGAAAATAAAATTGTTAACATCATTGAGATACATTTACCACAACACCATCCACCCTCTCCCTCGTCCAGTATTTGGATTTTGGGGAGGATAAGCGCAAAACCACACCCTACCAGTGGAAAACACGGAGCCCCTTGCCCGTCGCTCCTCCTTCCTCCTCCTTCCTCCGAGTCTCAGAGAGGTGGCGAGTAAAAGTTATAGTCTCATCAATTCAATAAACGGCGCCATGATTCTGCAAAGTTGTTCTCTCAATCGGCCTCTGCTATCGTGTAAGGGAAAAACGACGACAATTCAGGCAGAAAAGCTTTTACCTCAGAGTATGATATCAAGGAATCTTTCTTCCTTTTCTCTTTCTCTCCGTGCCTTTCCAGCGCTTTCTTTCCTAGGTCTTCATTGTATAAATCGATCTGAATCGCGATGCTATAGGATGGTTGTCGCAAAGCTGAGTGGAGATGATCGAGAGAATGGAAACAGTGCTGAAATAGGTGGTAAGCCACGGCCGAAGAGGAGATTTTCTATGAGATTACGCCCTAGATTGCGCTTAATTTCCGCTAAACTAAGGAGGATTTCACTTCGAAGTTTGATTCAGGATGCAGTATTCGTACTTAGGAAGAATTCTAAGAAGGTCACGCTCTCTACAGTGATATCTCTTGCGATGGGGTTCTGTTTCCTGCTTCTCAAGTTCACGGCAGTTCCTATGTCTAAAGTGGTTCCTTATTCTGATTTGGTATCAAATCTTCAAATCGGAAAGGTTTCGACTGTGCTTTTTGAGGAGGGCTCTCGAAGGATTTTCTTCAACACAATGATTGACTCGCAGGATTCCTCAAAACCAGAAGAGGATAACTCTTCGGTTAAAATTCATTCTAATCCCGTTCCTTCTAGTTCTAGTTGGAGTTCTCGTTCTGTTCCAAAATGGCAATATGTTACCAGAAAGATCGATCATGATGAGAATTTTTTGCTTGGTTTGATGAGAGACGCGGGGACTACATATAGTTCGGCTCCACAATCTGCATTAGCGTCAATGAGGAATATTTTGATCACAATAATATCTTTGTGGGTTCCAT
>JXCR01146276.1:437301-464503 GCA_002079205.1 Phalaenopsis hybrid cultivar
TTTCTTGTGCAAAATCAGATTACATGTAATATTTTATTGTTTCTTACCAAATTAAGGAGTTTTTGTTTCAACTGGATGCCTCGTTTCTCTATAATGCATCTATTTGCATTTATATGACCAAATGTTGGAATCTATGTTACATAGACACGAACATGAGGATATGGATACGACATAACACGGATTGGACACGCTCAATAAATTTTATAGCTTTAAAATTTAAAATAATCAAGAATGATTATCCTCAATGCATATAAAAATACGTCAAGACCATATGATTATCCTTAATTTTACATTCAGAAAGAAATAGATCATCCTGACAATAAATGGAAGCACAAGTTTTTATTTATTTCATTTTCAATATATATAATATAAATCGTAAAAAATCATTTTCTATAAATTTTTTATCAAGGTATTAGATGCACATATTCTATTTTTAGTTTTATTATTTTTTATTTTGGTGCACTTGAAATGTATCAGACACATGTCAGACGTTGCATGCCCTTAACCCAAAGTGCTTGTACAAAGTGCAAGTTTAAATAGTTGTATTGCATCAAACTAGTGTTCAACCATTTAGCATGAGCAATGAAGTTATATTCATGTAAATTTTTTTATCCTTGCACATGATTGAGTACTAAGATAATGGGTTTTATGTACATTACATACATGTTTGCTTACGAATATCCGTCCGTCCGTCCGTCCAATCATCCATCAATTCGTCTCTTTGTTCCGTTCATCCATCCGTTCGTTTTTCCATATGGTCTATCCGTCTATTTACCCATCTCTCCATCCATTTGCCTGCTTATCCTCCCATCCATCCATCTGCCTGCTTATCCGCCCATCCATCTATTTACCTGCTTGTCTGTCCATCCATCCATCCATCCATCCATCCATCCATAATGCTCATTAAGTGGCATTGCAAATAATGTGAAGCATTTAAGGAGTTTGCATGCATAGTAGGTTTAAATCAAGGAATAACATTAATTCTCCTTCTTGTTGTGTTGATATGGAGATGAGTACAAATGATATTCAAAGGTGAGTACATGACAGGCGAGTCCTCTTTTGGAAAGTAGCGAGTTAGAACAATAGAAAATGTTTGAAGAATAGAGTATAGGATAAGTAGACAAAACTGAGTACATGATATATGATTTAAGTGGGTCATATTACTAGTTATCAACAAATATTATTAGAAGACAAAGTGATACCTTGGGGTGATAGATTAATCATAACGAATATATTATATTAGAAGAACCACGATATAGATTAGGATATGATTTATTGTATTAATATTATATTATTAAAATGAAGATGTGCTTAAGTGGTACTTTGAAATAATACTATCACGAAGATTTAAAAGGGAAATTTTATAAACGTGCAATTATGCCTGTTAGGTTGTACTAACCTGAGCGTTGGAAAACAACAAATTCAATGATAGAAAAATTAAGTATATGAAAGTTAAGTATGTTATGACGGATGTGTGAAAAAATTAGAATGGATAAAATGAAAGTTAAGTATATTAAAGTGACAGTGAGGTTAACATTTGTTGAAGATAAGATTGTGAAAAGTATGTTTAGATGATTTCAGTATGTAAAATAGAGGATCAAAGATGCACTAATAAGGTCGGAAGGTATAATTAATGTCATAGGATTAGGAAAAAATTGAATCCATTATTGATAACTTGGATTATAGCTGTGCTCAAGTGTAGTATTGATAGATGCACTATTGAATGGAGAATGGGGATTAATAAAGCCGATTCAAAAAGTTGGGATGATGATGTTGATTTTGTTCTGACATGCTAGCTCATGAACAAAATTTACATTACAATATGTACTAAATGCAACCTGATGATAATTCTGTTTCCATAGTAGAGAGTAATTAAATGATATGTCAGATTTTTATGCCTTCCAATTACCTCTTTCTTTCAATTTTTATCAACAAAAAGTTTTTTATATATATTTTTATTTATTTATGTGTGTAGATAGTTTCCTGCTTACAAGGCTCCTTGGATTACAGCAAGTTAGGAGCAAAGTTACTGAGAGGCGTCCTGCTGGTAGGTCCTCCAGGGACTGGAAAGACATTGCTGGCACGTGCCGTGGCTGGAGAAGCAGGAGTTCCTTTCTTCTCCGTATCTGCGAGCGAGTTTGTAGAAATGTTTGTTGGAAGAGGTGCTGCAAGAATAAGGGAGCTTTTCAACACAGCAAAAAAATGTGTACCATCTATAATATTTATTGATGAGCTTGATGCAGTAGGAGGAAAGCGTGGTAGAAGTTTTAATGATGAGCGAGATCAAACATTGAATCAGGTTGAGAAATTTGAACTCCTATAATGCTTTATTACGCCTTTAAAGCAACTGGTTCTGTAAAAAAATAATTTTCTGTGGCTAATTCAATTTATTATGGCTGATAGTTGCTTACAGAAATGGATGGATTTGAGTCAGACATGAAAGTGATTGTTATTGCTGCAACCAATAGGCCAGAAGCTTTAGATCCAGCTTTATGCCGTCCTGGTCGTTTCTCAAGGAAGGTTCTTGTTGGGGAACCTGATCTAGAAGGAAGAAAGAATATATTGGCTGTACACGTAAGAGGCGTTCCTTTGGAGGAAGAACCTCTGATAATATGCAATCTTGTTGCATCTCTTACTCCAGGCTTTGTTGGTGCTGATCTAGCCAATATTGTGAACGAAGCTGCTTTGCTTGCTGCTAGAAGAGGTGAGTAACATTGCATCAACTGTAGTAGCTGAAAGTTCACGTTTAAAAAGCACTGTTTACTACTCTACTTTTCTTACTCATTGCTTCTTTCTCGTCACTTGTTCATGCTGTCCTTTCGCGAAGGCTCTTTTTGTCTTCGCCAACTTTGCTTCGCATAGGATGCAACTATTTGTTTGAGCTAGAACAAATTGCTCGTACTACAATTTGATTTCTCAGGATTTGTTTTGGATCATTTTTGTGAAAAAGTATGCAATTTGGTGTATTTTTCACATTTTTAGTTTTAATTTTTGAAGTAAATCAACTTGTTTTTAAAGCACTCAAATTTATTTTAGGTATTATGTGTAACAGCCCAAACTTATCCATCGAGATATTGCTCGCTTTGGCCTAATAGCCTCTTGGTTTTGCTCTATTAGTTTAACTTCCCAGGAGGCCTAATAGCCTCTATTAGTGTAACACATCCCAAAAATGCTCCATAAGAGCACATTTAACTTTAGAGTTTCTAATGAAATTCTAATTATTGCACCAAAAAACAAGTCTATGTTTAAGAGCTCAACTCCATTCTACTTTAGGGGTTTTGCAATATCCCCCACATAAGTAAGTAACGTACTCTTCTGTTTTTTTAACCCAAAATCATCCACCAGACATATATGATTTTCAAGATAGCCCCAACAAATTGAAGAGGTGGCTCCACCATGTAGTCTTTGTCCCATCTAGGTTCAAGAGGTGGCTCCTATGGAGCGACACTTTGTTAAGTAGGACACTTCTTTTCTCCTTGGCGGAATGTCCTCACGGTTTTGACTCATTGATGTAATTTCTCAGGAGGTCGCTCATCTCGGGAATGCTCTCATAAGAGCGAACTTAACCTTGGAGTTTTTGATGAAATTCTAATCATTATACCAAAATCCATATTGATGTTTAAGAGCTCAACTTCATTATGTTGAAGGGGTTTAACATTTTATCTGTTTTACAATCAACAACCATTGCCACTAGTCGTTCCCAATCACTATTGACTGCTCGCCTCCGCCACCATTGCCCGCCTCTATCAGTTGTCGCCGTTGCCTACCACCCCTAGTCACCACTTACTGTTGACCATTGTTGCTACAACTGTAATTGTCTAACCTACATAAGACCACCGCCACTGTTTCGCTTGCGATCATCTTCATCACAACATTACAAAAACAAGAACAACAACAAAACCTTTATTCCGCTAAGTGTGGTCGACCTTATGAATCCTTTTTCTCCATTGCGTCCTGTTTAGTGTCATATTTTCGCTTAATTCTAATTAAGATTATTTTTTATACAATATGCCAAAGTCTTCATAGGTCTACTTCTGCCTTTCTTAACATAATTCGAATCTAAAACATCCACTCTTCTAATCAGATCATCAGATGACCGATGTTTAATGTGACCAAACCATCTAAGACGGCTCTTTCTAGTTTTGTCCGTCACTGGAGCTACACCAATCCTATCACGGATATATTCATTTCACGTTTTGTCTCAAAGTGTAAAGCTAATCATCCACCTAATCATTCTTATCTCGACAACACTTAGTTTTATACTTCAATTTTAAAGGCCAACATTCAGTGTCATAGGGTATTGTAGGTCTCACCACCATATTATAAAATATTTCTTTCAGTCTAAGCGGTACTTTTCTATCACACAATAGACCCGATGCATTCTTCCACTTCAATCAAACAATTTGAATTCTACTAATAACATCCCCATCACAATCACCATCACTTTGAACAATAGACCCGAGATATCTAAAGCGTTCACGCATTTTAATAATTTGGTCACCCATAGTTATGTTTTTGTCACTAGAGCTACTACTACTAAAATTACATTCCATGTATTCAGTTTTAGTTCTAATCAAACGAAAACCTTTAGACTCCAAGGAGACCTCCATAATTCAAGTTTTTCATTGAGTTTTTTCTCTCGTCTTACCATGAAAAGGATATCACAAAAAGCATTTACCAAGGTGCATCCTCCTGTAAATGTCCAGTAAGACCATCCATAACTAAAGCAAAAAGATATCGGCTTAAAGCCAATCCCTGATGTAAACCAACAGAATTAGGAAAATACTTGGTCAATCCTCGTTCTGTTCGAACACAAGCAACAACCCTTGTATATATATCTTTAATGACTTGAATATAAGTCATATCAACACCTTTCTTCGCAACATTAATCAATTTATTTAATATTCTATAGCAATAAAAACATATTTTTAACTTATTAAATATATTTTATTTCAAATTAAAATATAAACAAAACAAAATAAAGGAATTCCAAATGCTCTCCTAGCTTATAAAACAAACCAATATGAAAAAAAGTTAACTTCGTAATAAAATATGATGCTCATCAATGAAATTTATTGTATTCAACTATGGCAATCTGTATAAAATAAATTTTACTTTCTTATGGATCATTTCATGATTAGAATTTATGCATTAATTAGTATATTAGAACTATTTACAAATTATATGGGATAGGTAAACTTTTTGTGACAGTTTATGAACATAATTAAATATAACAGGTAAAACTAATGATCTATTAAATATCTAAAAAAAATTATAATAAGTATTAAGAATAACGTCCCTAACAAAGAACGGTATATTTATCTTCTAATAAATATAAACTATCTACCTATAGTTGCAACACTTAAAACCACGTTCTAATACATCATTCAATTATTAACTTGAAAACCCTAAATAATAAGAAACTTAAATCTATATTTAAAATTATAATAGGTAATCAAACACATAGTAATAGTAACCTAAGTTTCTTAATTTAGTGAGAAATCAATTAAATTGTACTTTAAATAAATTTCTTATAAGATATTCAATTATTTGACAAGTATACCAACATATTGAGGATGAAACAATGACTCAAAATTTTGAAATCAAAGTTACAAGAAGGAATTGAGAAAATGGGTTGGTTAAATTGAGGTAAGCTGGTATGTGAAAACCTACTGTAGCTTCAATTAGTCTCTGAAACAATGAATATATGAACAACAAGAAGAAAGCTGTAACAATATTTGGAGGAGAGGGGAATACCTGTGATGGCCGAGGAAAGAGAGTGAAACCATAGTATTGTTTCTCTAGGTTCAAAGAAGTGAATTTGAAGACGAGGAAAGATAGGGCAACTACAATGGCTCCGTTTGTGGTTGAAGGAGAAGATGACGAGGAAAGCTAGCAAAACACGTAGTCATAGCTCAAGAAGATTCGCCGAAGAAGATAAGGAAGAGGGACCCGTGGGATGGTTGCTTAGCTAAAGGAGACGAGGGAGACAATACAATGCAACCTCTAACTCCTCATCTTAAATCAGTAATAGAGGTGATGAGAGCATAATCATTGCATTTTAGGGGGCAAGTCAATTAGGGGTGTTAAATTAGATTCGCTAGTTAGGTTCGAGTTTGAACTGAAACTTGGATTAAATGGGTCAAAAAGTCCAACCTAAATCCAACTCATGTAACTCGTTTAATATAAGAAATAATAGCTATTCATGTCAAATTTGGGTTGATTTTCAGTCAATTTCTTTCATTCACATACTCCAAATTCACCCAAAACACGAGTATTTATAGAATACAAGGACTCGTAAGACCCGTTAACCATCTATTAACTACCTAACACCTACTATTAAGCTGCAAACAACTAAGTAATGATCCACTTATTACATTCAGTGAAACTTACATAGTAACATAGATACCATATAATTTTTATGCATTTCCATATCTAACACCCAAAGTTTGATATTTAAACTCATAACATTTTGGTATCATAAAACTATGCATGAAAAGAAGTACTTCACTTATAAAAAATTAGCAATGGCGGTTTATGTGATGTTAAAGTTTCAAGTAAAAATGAAAGATAAGCTGTTAGATATGTGTATATACATAACAATAGTGTGGTATGTATGTAAATGCCCCTTAAACTTTTTCGCTTGTATTACTTCATAACTTTTTTCTTTTAAGAATCAATTAGTAATATAACTACTACCATTATGATCAAAATAAATAATATTTTGTTGCAGGTGGTGANACTCTGATAATATGCAATCTTATTGCATCTCTTACTCCAGGCTTTGTTGGTGCTGATCTAGCCAATATTGTGAATGAAGCTGCTTTGCTTGCTGCTAGAAGAGGTGAGTAACATTGCATCAACTGTAGTAGCTGAAAGTTCACGTTTAAAAAGCACTGTTTACTACTCTACTTTTCTTACTCGTTGCTTCTTTCTCGTCACTTGTTCGTGTTGTCCTTTCGCGAAGGCTTTTTTTGTCTTCGCCAACTTTGCTTCGCATAGGATGCAACTATTTGTTTGAGCTAGACCAAATTGCTTGTACTACAATTTGATTTCTCAGGATTTGTTTTGGATCTTTTTTGTGAAAAAGTATGCAATTTGGTTTATTTTTCACATTTTTAGTTTTTATTTTTGAAGTAAATCAACTTGTTTTTAAAGCACTCAAATTTATTTTAGGTATTATGTGTAACAACCCAAACTTATCTATCGAGATATTGCTCACTTTGGCCTAATAGCCTCTTGGTTTTGCTCTATTAGTGTAACTTCCCAGGAGGCCTAATAGCCTCTATTAGTGTAACACATCCCAAAAATGCTCCATAAGAGCACATTTAACTTTAAAGTTTCTAATGAAATACTAATTATTGCACCAAAAAACAAGTTTATGTTTAAGAGTTCAGCTCCATTCTACTTTAGGTGTTTTGCAATATTCCCCGCATAAGTAACGTACTCGTCCGTTTTTTTAACCCAAAATCATCCACCAGACATAGGATTTTGAAGATAGCCCCAACAAATTGAAAAAGTGGCTCCACCATGTAGTCTTTGTTCCATCTAGGTTCAAGAGGTGGCTCCTATGGAGCGACACTTTGTTAAGGAGGACACTTCTTTTCTCTTTGGCGTAATGTCCTCACGGTTTTGACTCATTGATGTAATTTCTCAGGGGGTCGCTCATCTTGGGAATGCTCTCATAAGAGCGAACTTAACCTTAGAGTTTTTGATGAAATTCTAATCATTATACCAATATCCATATCGATGTTTAAGAGCTCAACTTCATTATGTTGAAGGGGTTTAACATTTTATTTGTTTTACAGCCAACAACCATTGCCACTAGCTGTTCCCAATCGCCTCCGCCACCATTGCCTGCCTCTATCAGTTGTTGCCGTTGCCTACCACCTCTAGTCACCACTTACTGTTGACTACCATTGTTGCGACAACTGTAATTGTCTAACCTACATAAAACCGCCTCCACTGTTTCTCTTGCGATCATCTTCATCACAACATTACAAAAACAACAACAACAACAACAACAAAACCTTTATCCCACTAAGTGGGGTTGGCTACATGAAACCTTTTTCTCCACTGTATCCTATTTAGTGTCATATTTTTGTTTAATTCTAATAAATTAAGATCATTTTTTATACAATATGCCCAAGTCTTCATAGGTCTACCTCTGCCTTTCTTAACATAAGTCGAATCTAAAACATCTACTCCTCTAATCAGATCATCAGATTGTCGGCGTTTAATGTGACCAAACCATCTAAGACAACTCTTTCTAGTTTTGTCCGTCACTGGAGCTACACCAACCCGATCACGAATATATTCATTTCACGTTTTGTCTCTAAGTATAAAGCTAGTCATCCACCTAATCATTCTCATCTCGACAACACTTAGTTTTATACTTCAATTTTAAAGGTCAACATTCAGTGCCATAGAGCATTGCAGTTCTCACCACTATGTTATAAAATTTTCCTTTCAGTCTAAACGGTAATTTTCTATCACCCAATAGGCCCGATGCATTCTTCCACTTCAATCAAACAACTTGAATTCTACTAATAACATCCCCATCACAATCATCATCATTTTGAACAATAGACCCGAAATATCTAAAGCGTTCACACATTTTAATAATTTGGTCACCCATAGTTACATTTCTGTCACTAGAGCTACTACTACTAAAATTAAATTCAATTTATTCAATTTTAGTTCTAATCAAACGAAAGCCTTTAGACTCCAAGGTAGACCTCCATAATTCATGTTTTTCCTTGAGCTTTTTCTCTCGTCTTACCACAAGAAGGATATCACAAAAAGCATTTACCAAGGTCCTGTAAATGTCCAGTAAGACCATCCATAACTAAAGCAAAAAGATATTGGCTTAAACCCAATCCTCGATGTAAACCAACAAAAATAGGAAAATACTTTGTCAATCCTCTTTCTGATCGAACACAAGCAACAACCCTTGTATATATATCTTTAATGACTTGAATATAAGTCATATCAACACCTTTCTTCGCAACATTAATCAATTTATTTAATATTCTATAGCAATAAAAACATATTTTTAACTTATTAAATATGTTTTATTTCAAATTAAAATATAAACAAAACAAAATAAAGGAATTTTAAATGCTCTCCTAGCTTATAAAACAAACCAAAAAGGCATGAGCATTTTATAAATAGTTAAGAGCATGCGTATAATAAAAATTGTATAACCAATATGAAAAAAGTTAACTTCATAATAAAACACGATGTTCATCAATGAGATTTATTGTATTCAACCATGGCAATCTGTATAAAATAAATTTTACTTTCTTATGGATCATTTCATGATTAGAATTTATGCATTAATTAGTATATTAGAACTATTTACAAATTATATGGGATAGGTAAACTTTTGTAACAGTTTATGAACATAATTAAATATAACAGGTAAAACTAATGATCTATTAAATATCTAAAAAAATTATAATAAGTATTAAGAATAACGTCCCTAACAAAGAACGGTATATTTATCTTCTAATAAATATAAACTATCTACCTATAGTTGCAACACTTAAAACCACGATCTATCGTGATCCGAAGAATTAATACATCATTCAATTATTAACTTGAAAACCCTAAATAATAAGAAACTTAAATCTATATTTAAAATTATAATAGGTAATCAAACACATAGTAATAGTAACCTAAGTTTCTTAATTTAGTGAGAAATCAATTAAATTGTACTTTAAATAAATTTCTTATAAGATATTCAATTATTTGACAAGTATACCAACATATTGAGGATGAAACAATGACTCAAAATTTTGAAATCAAAGTTACAAGAAGGAATTGAGAAAATGGGTTGGTTAAATGGAGGTAAGCTTGTATGTGAAAACCTACTGTAGCTTCAATTAATCTCTGAAACAATGAATATATGAACAACAAGAAGAAAGCTGTAGCAATATTTGGAGGAGAGGGGAGTACCTGTGATGGCTGCGGAAAGAGAGTGAAACTAAAGTATTGTTTCTCTAGGTTCAAAGAAATGAATTTGAAGACAAGGAAAGATAGGGCAACTACAACGGCTCTGTTTGTGGTTGAAGGAGAAGATGACGAGGAAAGCTCGCGAAACACGTAGTCATAGCTCAAGAAGAATCGCCGAAGAAGATAAGGAAGAGGGACCCGTGGGATGGTTGCTTAGCTAAAGGAGATGAGGGAGACAATACAATGCAAACTCTAACTCCTCATCTTAAATCAGTAATAGAGGTGATAGGAGCATAATCATTGCATTTTAGGGGGCAAGTCAATTAGGGGTGTCAAATCAGGTTCGCTAGTTAGGTTCGAGTTTGAACTGAAGCTGGTATTAAATGGGTCAAAAAGTCCAACCTGAATCCAACTCATGTAACTGGTTTAATATAAGAAATAATAGCTATTCATGTCAAATTTGAGTCAAATTTGTGTTGATTTCCAGTCAATTCTTTCATTCACATACTCCAAATTCACCAAAAACACGAGTATTTATAGAATACAAGGACTCGTAAGACTCGTTAAACCATCTATTAACTACCTAACACCTACTTTTAACCTGCAAACAACTAAGACCCATATTGATCCACTTATTACATTCAGTGAAACTTACATGGTAACATAGATACCATATAATTTTTATGCATTTCCATATCTAACACCCAAAGTTTGATATTTACACTCATAATATTTTGGTATCATAAAACTATGCATGAAAAGGAGTACTTCACTTATAAAAAATTAGCAATGGAGGTTTATGTGATGTTAAAGTTTCGAGTAAATATGAAAGATAAGCTGTTAGATATATATATATATATATATATATACATAACAATTGTGTGGTATTTATGTAAATGCCCCTTAAACTTTTTTGCTTGTATTACTTCATAACTTTTTTCATTTAAGAATCAATTAGTAATATAACTACTACCATTATGATCAAAATAAATAATATTTTGTTGCAGGTGGTGAAACTGTATGTAGAGAAGATTTCTTGTTGGCAATAGAGAGAGCAAAGTTTGGGATTAATGAAAAGCCATTAAGTCCTATTGCTATAAAGAGAAGTATTAGTAAATGGTTTCCATGGATGCCTGCTCTGTTGAGGAAGGATGGAACAGGAGAAGATGGCCTGCATAATCTTATGGGTTATCAGACACTAAGCTGATCCTAGTTCTCTGAAACTGCTTTTTCCTGCCATTTTTTTGTTTCATTTTTGTTTATTTTTGTATTATGATATTGATATTTTATGATAGTGTGGTTTTTGAATATGGTGTTTCATTTTTTTTAAATCAATTATTTGGGGATTTACATAACATATTATATAAATTTTTGAACATTTACATTGGTAGGACACAATTCTTATGTATTTACATATCTCACATCAAAGCTTTCATATTTAAATGCATGATACACAAATCTTTAAAATCACGTAAAAAAATAGTACTATTATCACATTTTAAATGTGGAATACATATTTTTATTCATAGATTTAAAGCACTAAAATGTTGTGTATGCAAATTCGAAAGTTTATGTCTAAGATATGTAAATTTTCGTAATTGAAGCATTATAATGAAAGTTTGACATTTATTTATATGATATTATTGTGGCATTATAATGTCAAAAATACCAAAATACATGTATGAAAATGTAATTTATTAGGAAAGTGTTTTTTTTTAATGTTATCGTGAATATTATATATTTTTTAGGGGCATACAACACAATTATGTGTATATATATATATATATATTTAATAGTGAAACTTTTTTTTTGCGTGCATTTCACTTAAATCTTTAATATTACATAAGAAAATGTAGAAATATAAATATGGGGTGTTAGATTAACACTCTTTTTATACAATAAAAGACGTAAAATTACATGATCATATAAGCTGTGATGATTTAAACTTAAAATAAATAAATAAATAAATATATAAACAATATGCCAAGCTACAATGAGTCGAACACTATAAAAAAAAAGTTTATTCGTATTCACAAACAATTCGAACACAAACTACTTAGCAAGACAAACACGAGCTATTTGCAAATGAATTTTTTTTACGGTACTAATATCGCCCAATTCCTTATATTTGCATATCTAACATTTAACCTTTAATTTTCACATTTATAAAACCTAAAATTTTAGTATCAAATAAAAAAAATATTACCATTATAGCTTAAAAAAAAGGTAAAATAAAGCTTTTCATATATAGATCATGTGACATGCATCCAGAGACTGAAGTTTAGGTATTAGATATGTAAATATGTGAAAATTAAGTGGTCTCTATGTAATTGGCAAATTGCCCCTCTTGACCGTTAGTAGGCTAATTTTGAAAAATAATTAAAAATAAATAAATAAATGGACTCTCTGGAACCAGAAAAACCAAACTCTCCGCTGGTTCTACACTGTTTCTCTTTAAATCATAGAAGCCGGAGAGAAAGAGAGCGAAAGAGTGAAACAATGGTGAAGAAAGCTTCTTGGAAATCCATTGAGAGGACGCCTCTTGGCGATATCTCCAACGCCGGAAAGCTTTCGAGGGATCCCAATAAGAAGATTCAGTTGGATCGAGGCTGCGGCGGCGTTTTCGATCGCCTCCATCTTGTTCGATCGAAGCTCTCTGATCTCGTTGATCAGGTATTATGAGTTAAAGTCCTGTATTTTTTACTGTTTGCGCTTAAGAAGGATTGAGGGTTTAGACATTTTGGTGTTTGAGATTTGAAATTTTTAGGGTTTTTTATTTTCTGGAGCGGGAAATCTGGTTTTCTGTTTATTTAGGGTTCTTTCTTTTGATTGGGTGAGGTTTTGATTTGTTCTGTTTTCTTCTTCTTCTCTTCTTCTTCTTGTTCTTTTTATGTTTGTCAAATCATGGAGATCTGATTACAGTGCTTTTTATTCATCTGAGGCTATTCATGTTTCTCTGAGTTATCAAGAAGTTCATGGCGCCTACCATAAAAAAGCAATAAGCTTCACTGTGACAAACTTAATTCACTTCTGTAATCAAAGGAAGAAAAGCAAAACAACTTGGGAAGATAGCAAAGGTTAGGCTTGCGTTTTTGTTGTTCTGATAGGGTTTCTATGCCCTAATCCCTGATATATAAACCCCAAACCCTAAATTATCTTCTCCTTATATTCTTGGGTTGCCTGTAAACTCATTTTTCAGCCACTTAAATGAGATGCATTTCTCTCTAGCCGCCATATCCACCCTACCCTTGTTGGAGGAGCTTTCTCTATATGTAACATCCACTATTTATTGAACTTATCTTATGTTGAAAGCACTGATGAAGATGTATCTTTTTACATGCAATGAAGTTTCTCAAGGCCAAAAGCTTTTGTTTTTTTCTTAGTAAAAGAACATGAAGTCTAGCAAAGAAAATTTTGGGGAGATTACTTTGTAGATTAAGCTTCTTAATTTTCTTCTATATTGTCAAAACCTTGATCACAACTTTAAAGTTACTAGTCAGATCAGCACCGCTTTGCTCTCAATTGACAAACTCATTGCTATCAAATCACAGTTTCTCTTTGCTAGAGTTTGTGTGCAAATAAACCTTTTATCTCGCCAATTCCATAACAATAAATATTAATGGAGCCGGAGGTTATTTACGGCTGGAAACTTTATAATTGCAAATCTTGTAATATTTTGCCCATGAAAAACATCATTGCCCCATCTCCTTGAATAATACCAACCCAACTACCAACAACTGTTAGATATGCTCCAAAGCTTTCTTTACTCCTCTGGTGCTTTGGATGGCATTGCCCAAAGCCTTTCTTCTTTAATGGGGACCATATTCTTAGATTGCCTCTTTGACAAACTCTTGTTCTCTTTTCATGGAACTTAACAACTCCGTATCATCACTTTTTTTTTTTTTCACTAAGTTTCATCAATCTCAACTAGCGATCAAAACTTAATTCGCGTCTGCCCTATAATGAAACTTAACCCCACTCCCCCAAGATAGCTATGAAATTGCTGAGCATCTTAAGAGTATTTCTAACTTTAACTCATGATACAAATCCAAAACCATACAAAAAACTCGATGTTACCCAATCCTAGCATCCTCAAACATTAAAGGAATTCAAAAAGTTGTTGAATCCCAAAGTGCACGAACTTGATCTGGCATTCTTGTATCAATCTTATATATCTTACTATAAACCAAATCTCTTGAAGACTCTCTTCTCAACTCTCTCTTAAGCGTAAAACTTCAGCTTTTTCTTTCAAAGGATTGCATACAAATCCAAAANCAAAGGATTGCATACAAATGCAAAAGTATACAAAAAACTCAATGTTACCCAATCCTAGCATCCTCAAACATTAAGGGCATTCAAAAAGTTGTTGAATCCCAAGTGCACGAACTTGATTTGACATTCTTGTATCAATCTTATATATCTTACTATAAGCCAAATCTCTTGAAGACTCTCTTCTCAACTCTCTATTAATCGTAAAACTTCAGCTTTTTCTTTCAAAGGATTGTTGTAGCAACTATCTTGTTGATTTCAATGATTGCATGCTTGAATTACACAATTTCGAGCTTTCTTACTCTTGGTTCAATAATTAGATTTATGTCGTATCTAGTTTAAAACCGAAAGTGCTCTAGTTATGTTATTGACTTGACCTTCTTCTTTCTCTTTCTTTTGGTTGTTCTGCTCTCCTCATCTACTTGACTCTCTCCCCAAAACTAAGCACAAGCTTATCTTGAAAATTCTTGGATCTATTGTGTTGACATTTTGGATATTATTAAGAATGCTTCAAGCAACTTTATTGAAGAAGACCGTGTTCTTCAAAAATGTCCAAAGTAGTTAAATCCAGGCTAAAAAACACACTCTTTTGGGACAATTCCAATCACATCATCAATTTCGTCAATTATATCTCAAGCAAGACTAAGCCAGCTAGTTCGATTTTCTTGAGTCAAATCCGTTACATTGTGAACTTCTTTCTAATGATAACACTATTCAAGACAAGTTTTTCAACATGTCCTCTAATGAACACATTTGGATTTCTCAGATAGCGAAAGCCAAATAGCAAAAGCAAAAGCCAAATGGCTTTGCCCATCAAAAATAAAAGAAGAGGCACCATCATAACAACATTAAAGAGATTTATTTTCTCAATGGCATTTCTTATGAGATTATGACTACTTCTCTCTTTATAATTAAGAAGAGATTATCACTATACGAGAGCTTAATTTAATTAAATTTCTCCATAACTTATGGGACAGTATTGGTGGGCATATCATTATGGGCAGTTCAAACACTTGTTCAAATCTTCCAAATAGCCTAGTGTTATAAATTATAGTCCATTACTTGGACTCCCAAAAGCTCAATACGAACCATTTTTATGAGTATAGACCTCTCTTTCTTTGCAACATCTTTTATGAAATTATTTCTATGTTGCATTTCATCATATACTTACAGTCTCTTTCTTTGCAACATCTTTTATGAAATTATTTCTATGTTGCATTATTATCATAATTATAAATTGTTGATTACGATCGCCAATCTCTTTTTGATAAGATATTAATGGTTGGATTGTTGGCTGGAAATTAAAATTTTTTGGGGGCATTTAAATACATACCACTCAATAGATATGTATTTACATGTCTAACATCAAATTTTCTTCTTTACAATTATACCACCTGTATCTTTCATGCCGCATCAAAAGTACCCCTTTTTTTAACTTTTTAAAAAGTGAAATAGACTTGTTCATGCATAGGAAAGGTGGTATATATGTAAAAAAATAAAGTATAGGTGTTAGATATGTAAAATACATAGGAATTGAGTGGTAAGTGTGTAGATCTTCCTTTTTTTTAATCATTTGTTGGTAGGTAACACATATTATCTATTTTTCACTACTAAAAATCAACATTAAACCTGTTCTCTCTTCTTTTCCAATAGATCGATGAGATTTTTGCTCCATCATCAGAGCATGGCATGAAACTTACAACATCAAATGAGGAAATTGAATCAATGAGCAATCTTTTATCTGAAATGCATTCATCCCTTGAGGTATGTGCTGCTTCAGATTGATAGATAAATTCATTACAGGCTTTAAAAGTCTGTCTGCATCTTCTACTATTAAAAAAGGGGCATTTACATGCATACCACCTAATTCCCATGTATTTACTTATCTAAAACCTGAACTTTACTCTTCAGAATTATAGCACCCAATTATCAAATAAAAGATACGGCCATGTTAAGTTTTGAAAAGTGAAATACACCTTTTCATGCTTAGGTAATATAGCATGTATGTAAAAAATGAAGCTTTGGGTGGTTAGATAAGTAAATATATAAGAATTGAGTGGTATGCATGCTAATTTTCGAAAAAAAGGGGTATTTTACATGTATATTACCTAATTCCTATGTATTTACTTATGCAACACCTAAAATTTACTCTTTACATTTAATATAGCATGTATGTAAAAATTGAAGCTTTGGGTAGTTAGATAAGTAAATATATAAGAATTGAGTGGTATGCATGCTAATTTTCGAAAAAAAGTGGTATTTTACATGTATATTACCTAATTCCTATGTATTTACTTATGCAACACCTAAAATTTACTCTTTACATTTATACTTCCCAAATATCACATAAAAAATACCATGATGTTAACTTTTAAAACGTGAAAATACACATTTTCATGCATAGGTAACATAGCATGTATGTAAAAATTGAAGCTTTGGTGGTTAGATAAGTAAATACAAAAGAATTGAGTGGTATATGCATGCAAATTTTCTAAAAATAATGCAATAAATCATTCCAAAGTTTTTTTTTTTTTTACAATTTACTTACCCAATGCTGCAGTCATTGGTTCTGAGGCTCACTCAATCACAGACCACAACTAAAACAGAAGTTCAGTTCTGCAAATCTCTACAGAAGGATCATCCTTCCACTCATGGAGGGCCCCCGAGAATGAAATACGAAGAACCTAACCTGGACATGGTTATATCTCCTTCTCCATTAGTTGCCTGGCGTGCCGCAGGCTGTCAACTACTGACAGAAAAACAACTGTTTTTGCTCACTCCACTATCAAAAATTAAGGCCAGAAATCCATACAGGAAGAACACAAATAATACTTTACAATCTATCATCAGGAATTCAGATTCCGTATCTGAAACAGTGAAAGAATTGGGTGCCTCAAATCCTTGCTTCATTGAAGAAAAGATCAGTATGAGCAAAACCAGACTGAAACACCACTCCCAAATTGATCAAAAAAAGAAATCAAACAGCAGAAAGGATGCAGATGAGCAGGAGGAGGACGCGCTAGAATGGTTCTTGTCACCGCCAAAGACCTGCACTGTAATGGATCCAAATCATACCTCAAATCCTTCAGTAATGGCCGGCAGGAGCTCGAATTGCAGAAATCCGCAGATCACCACTATCATCGATGATCGTAACGATCATGAATCTTTTCGAGGGATCGAAAATCAGGATGATTGCCATCTCCATGAGCTGCGATTGTGTAGTCTCGCGGGTAAAAAGGATTCTGATGGAGGATTGGAATGGTTCTTGTCGCCACCGAAGACTTGCGCTGTAATGGAGCCATTGAGGGACGGGAAGATACTGTCGACGCCGGTTGTTGTCGACGGCTCCGTGATTAGAAGCCGGCGAGCTGGGGAGAATACCTTGAAGAAGGAGCTCTGGACTAGGTTTCAGGCTGTGTCTATGGGTAGAATTCTTTACAGAGAGTCGGGGTGGCAGAAGGTGGGGAAGAAAGGTTTTATGGATATGCTTGAAGAGGCTACTTAAATAGTTTTTAAGGTAGATTTGTAAATTTAAATTTGTTTTTTTTTTTTTGGTGTGGCAAAAGCTATTTGAAATTTTTTTAAAATTTTATAAAAATTTGGGTATGTTTTTTAGGACTAGTATTTTGTTGATCACAAGTGCCATAAAAGTCCAATGGATATTTAAGTGGTTATTTTAGTCCGAGAGCTCATAGAAGTGTCAAATTGGGAGCTAGGCTCTTAAAATTTGGGACTTAATAGTCATATATAGTGTCACAACCTGGGTCCGAAAAGTCGGATGAGATGATGCCCTTACCTGCTCTAATAGATCAATGGGACTCGACAAAGTTGGAAGACGAGAGGAAGAGCGGGAACAAGAAAAGGAATTAATCGGAAGTTTGTGAGGCAGCGAAAAAGGTAGGCAATACAAATTTTGGAGAAATGTTGATGTTTACATATAGGGACTATTTTAGCCTCAATTTAAATAATATGAGACTAATTTGACATTTCTATAAACTTTGGGGCTAAATTGACCACAAAAATAGTCAGATATATATAGAGAGTCTGATGGTCCAAGATATGAAGGCTAAAATATCTCATACTATCCTCCATAATGTGAGGGTAAAAATGTAATATTGTATTTACTCTTTTTAAGTGCTATAAATAGATGACTCGTGACATGTATTAAAGGTCCTACCTCTCAACCTCTCTTATAGAGAGAACTCTCTCATTCCCTTATCTTGTAACCTCTATTTTTCAAGGAATAAAAATGGGCAAAAGAGTCTGGGAACACTCCTCTTTACCTCGATGGAATGTCCTCCTCTCTTTCTCTCTCTATCTTCTTCTTCATTCTCTCCCTCAGTCCATATACTCTATTCCTTTCATTCTCTCTCTATTTTCATTCTCTCCCTCTGTCCCTCTGATTAAACATTTGACCTATATTTAATAAGTCTTGGGTGTCTTTTAGTTATGATACAAAATACAAATATATAAATGCATATAATGCTATGGCACATCCAATACTTTTATGTTATATCTTGTAATTCTATGTTATATATACAGTTTCACGTCATGTGTTGCAACATTATGTCATATCATTTCATATAGCTGAACTTCGCAACTCAACTTAGCAACTCGACATCTTGGAAGATGAGCTTGATAACTCGGCATCTCGCCAACTCGGCATCTCGACAACTCAACATATTGACAACTTGAAAGCTGGGCAGCCCAGCAGGACTTTTTAAATGTATACGCTATTCTTAAAGAAATTGATCTATATACTTTTTTTCTTGAAATGGTCTTTTAACTTTATTTTCTATTTCAAGTGTAAATTTGGTTGGAAAGAATTAGAAGAAATTTAAATACATTTATTTATTCAATTTAACCTCAATTTTTTAATTAAAAAATGTTATATCTAAACTTAGTAAAAAATTGAATAAATGCTTATCCTACCACACCTCTTCTTATGTATCACAAAAATGCAATTTTTATCAGATAAATAAGAAATTAAAAAAATATATATTTAGTTTTATTTTGAATCAAATAATTAATAAAAACTAATTTATTTTAATTTTTTCATCAATTTTATTTTCCTTCTTCCATTTTCTTCCATTTTATATGAAAGATTTACATATATACCCCTAAATTCCTATGTATTTACATATCTAACCGCTAAACTTTAATTTTTACATCCATGCTATCTTACCTATGCATGAAAAAGCATATTTTACTTCTTAAAAAAAAATCAATTTTTGGTGTGATATGAAAATTTGAATGGTGTAAATATAAAAAGTACAGTTGAGGTGTAAGATATAAATACATAAGAAGCGAGCGGTATGTATGCAAATGCCTCTATTTATATTTCTAATAAACAATATTAGAGTAAATAACTCTAGGATAGAATTGTTCAGTGGCCTCTACAGACTTCTTATAGATGATTTAAATTTTCTACAAGAATAAATTTTTTAAGAAAACTCACGATTAAAATAATAATTTATTTATTTTTTATGAATTTCGATTGGAACAATTCAAATGCAAGCTCTATATGAATGAGTAGGCTCTTGATGCATGATATCTTGTGATATGAAATAGACACCACCACCAACAACAATATTAGATCGTTTAGCTGATGTGAAACCCTTCAAGTAGAGAATGAAGCTAAACTCTAAAACATCGACGCGTCTTTTGGTGCAATTTCATCTAAGTTAAGCGCGCTTATTCGGGAGCAATCCTGGAATTGGTGACCTCCTCAGAAGTTAAGCGTGCTTATTCAGGAGCAATCCTAGAATTGGTGACCTCCTCAAAAGTTACACCAATGGGACAAAGTTGAGAGGCCATTAGGCCGAAGCGGATAATATCTTGATAGAAGCCGAAGCGGATAATATCTTGATAGAAGCCGAAGCTCATCAAGCTATTACAAATGGTATGAAAGCATCCATCGGTCTAAATGCTTCTTGGATGATTCCGAGATACTTAAATTAATGAGGCATTGGTTACTTAAGTGGGAGAGATTGTGAAGCCCCATAAGAAAGAATGAAACTAAACACCTAAACATTGAGACGCTTTTGGTGCAACATCAAAAATTTCATCAGAAACTTCAAAATTAAGCGTGTTTGTGCGGGAGCGCTCCTGCGACTGGTCAAAATCACGAGGTCATCAGGCCAAAATGGACAATATCTCGATGGATGAAAGTTGAAACTATTACTTGTTAGGATGAGATAACTAATTGTTGCTATTAAGGATTTCCTCCCACTGAAGTTGCTCCTATACTTCCAAGCTAGGAGTCACAGTGGCTCAAAACTACTGCTAAAAAAAAGCTCCCTACCCAAATCCATAGTTACAACATATAGCTCCCTAGCTTAGAATTGGAGTATGTTTGGAAAAGTTTTCTATTAGTTATGCTATTCAAACTGCAAACATGCTAGCGTTTGCCTAACAACCTTCCAATCGCGTTTCTAAAAACAATTTTTGCCAAGTTCTAAGGGTGCATCTGTGTTATGTGGTTTCTTAATCCAATATTTTACAACTATATCTTCTATATTTTAAAGATAGGGGCACTTACATCCATAGCACCCAATTCCTATGTATTTACCGCCAATATCAAACACCTAAACTTTACTTTTTATATTTATATCGCCCAAATCTTTCATAACACAATAAAAGTACGAGCATTTTAAATTTTATGAAAGACATCATTCATGCATAGGTGAGGTGCATTAGATACATAGAAATTGAGTGGTATGTATGTAAATCTTCCAAATAATAAATACAAAAACCTAGGCACAAAACAACTGAAATATCATGTAATGCCAGTCAAAAACTACAGATTGCAGAACCTGGCAATTTTAACCAGTCAAAGCAACCATTAAACAGGAAATCAAACATTTTCAAGTCAGGAAACGCATAAAAGATAAAGTTTTACCCAAATAAAATAGCAGATATATGAGAAGGAATGACCTTAGACATCACGTAATAACATAAATAATAAAAGCACTTGCAAATTTACCTCTGAACAAGTAAGAAGTTGCTTAGTTAATTAGCCAGAATCCTTGCAAAGCAAAATCCACCAAAACACCAGAAAGAAGTAGAACATTAAAACAAAAATGAAGCCTGCCCATCAAAGAGCATTTACATGCATAGCACACAGTTTATATTTACACATACAACACTCAAATCTTTAATATTACATCAAAAATAGCACTATTACCACTTTGCATAAATGAAATGCATATTTTCATGCATAGGTTTAAATAGCCGAAATGTTATGTATGTCAATATGAAATTTTTACGTGTGAGATATGCAAATACATAAGAATTGTGTGCTAGGCATATAAATTTCCCAAGATAAAAATGACTTCTAAGAATAGATTCTCATTAGAAAAGATGAAGTTTTTATTAGCTTCCAGAGTAGATTATCACCAGCAAAGATAATGTCTTTCTTAGTTTCCTATTAAAAAAAGGACTAGAGAACTCGAAAATAAATATTTATGAATAACCTTCAAGCCACAGCAGCAGAGGAATCCTTCTCCACTTCCGCTTCACCAGCAGAATCTCCAACAGCAGTAGCCACTCCTTCAGCGCCGGCTTCAGCTGCACCATCAGGAACTTCATCCTCCACAGGCGGCCTCACCTGCTCTTCCTCAGGAAGAGGCTCTTCCATGTAATCATTCTCAAAGGCATCAGCAGGAACTTCATAGATCCTCACCTGTGGCTTCACCGGATCCTTCACAAGAACATACTTCCCCTCATTCAGCTTCATGCAGAGATCCACAATGGACTTCACAATGCCCCACATGTTCGAGGTATTCAAATTGATCTGAGCTGCAAAATCCCTTGGTTTATAGCCTATCACGCTAAGGATAACATGATTGAAATGATCCCTTGGATGAACCCTAGATACATAGCCCAGCTTCATCATGTCAGCACCAGCAAGCAGAGACTGCGCGGTCCATTTAGCAAGCTTGTTCGCGTTGTTCTTGAGCTCAGTGGCAAGCACAGCTCCCCTCTGAGTCTCAAGCTTTTGCCTCCAATCCACACCAGAGTACTTCGGGTCGAACTCGTTTAAGGCATTAAGAGTAAGGAAAGCTCGCTGACCTCTCACATCCGTAACGCTATGGACTTCGCAGCGAGCTATGAGATGGGTATCGTCGTCTAGTTTCCAGCGCCGATATCGATAAGCAACGGAGGCCACCTCCTCTCCCTCGGATGCGAAGGGGTTGGGCTCATCGAAGGTGAGCTTGTTGCCATCACGTAGAAGAACCTGTTGGGAGAAGTTCTGGTTTATGTAAGTGGCTTCAACGGCGAGTGAATGAGCAGAATTGATATCCTCCTTCGCTTCCGGAAGCGTCTCCGACGATGTTTCGTTGACAGAAAGAAGATCAAGCTGGGATCCATCACGCTTGTCGAAGAAAAGCTTGTTGCCCACGCGCTGGATGACAATATCCCAAGAATATACAGAACGGGGAGCGCACATAAGAGCTGAAAGAATAGCATCTGTAGCGAACACGGCTGCTTTGTCCTCGTTGGCTAAGCGACGAATAACTGGATCGTCGGTGGTTGTAACCTTGAAGAAGTTGCGAGACTTGAAACGATCGAGGCGGCGCTCGTTCTTAGGGTTGATGCGATCGAAAGATTTGTCATAGAATTCGAGTCCGCCGCAGACGAGGAGGTCTTCTGGGGGATCCGGCACAGCAAAGGAGAGCTTGGCGAAGGTGGAGAAAGGGATCTGATCGAGCATAGTCCACTCGGGTTGGATGTCGACGGATGACTTAAGAGTCGGCGCATCACGGCGACCACCCCCCTGACCTCCGGGTCCGGTGGCGGAGGAGCGGTTAAGGTTGTAAAGCCGGTCCCGGCGAGCACGCTCCTTCTCCGCCTCTCGCTTGCGAGCCTCCACTTCCTCATCGCGCCGCTGAGGGAGCTGCGGACGCTGTTGAAAGCGCCATCGTGGACCAAACTTGGGGCGAGGAGGAGGCTTCCCATCCACCAGGCGGAAAGAGGAGTCGTTATCGGCGGCGGCGGCGAGTGCAGCGGAGTCATCGAGAGCGAAATCAAATACGGCGTCGCGGTTGGATCCGGGGCGGATGGAGGGATTGATGAAGTTGGTGTTGCGAGTCCAGTCCGCGATGCGGCCGAGCTTGTCGGAGCGAGAGAAAGGAGCAAAGGGAACGTGAGCGGCGGTGGAAGCTCCGTCGCGGCGGGGAAGAAGGGGGATGGCGGGGCTATCTGGGGGACCCCAGCCATCGGGATTGTAGGGGACGATGCCTACGTCGAAGCCCATGGGAGGTGGAGGTGCAGGCGGCGCTCCAATTAGGGTTTTTTTTCTTTGGGGAATGGTTTGTATTACCAAGCTCGCCATCCTCAAATAAAAATAAAAAATAATAATATAATACAATTTGCTTTTAAAATTAATAACAAGGGAAGAAATCAAATATTTTCTGTGATAAATCCTGAAAGGGAAAAAATACGAGTTATAGTCAAGTCAGAATGATTCATTATAAGTTTATTAGTACAGAGAATTGGGAAAGGGTTGGAATGTTTCTTCAAATGACAATTTATGTACACAGAAATGTTCATTATCGAATGATCAGGAATAGTATTGTTTTTATTGGATTTCTAGTTTTTTTTAAGATTTGTGAGACGTGTTCTTAAAATTTGTAATGTTTTTGCAATTTATTTTATTTCTTGTTTATAATTATTTTTAATATAATTGTTTTTGCTTTATTATTTCATAATTGCATATAAATATCGACGGACGTATTAAAGTAATACTCTTTATGCTTTAATTATGGTGTCTGAAATGTGTGTAGAATTATAATATTATTATGTCATTATTAAACCCTTGGTACTAGTCGGGCCTACGTGTTATTGGAAAAAAATTTAAATTTTCACGTGATTCGTGTCTGTATTTTTTTTATTTTAGTATGTCGAATAAAACTGATTGCACACTCGCACGTGTTAAAGATTGATTAAGTGTTGTTGTATACTACAAAATTTGCGGTGGTAAAGTAATAATTAGTGTCTCAACACAGTATGACATCCAAAACACACGCGGATGATAAATATAAAAAGAAGCCGCCAAGATTTTTTATGTAGAGAAATCATGAAAGGAAAAAAGACATGCGGCCAAGTAGACATTATAAATTTTTTATTACAAATATGAATCGTTATATCATAACTGAAAAAGGGTCGCAACATTTCTTCAAGTCCAACAAATGAGAGCAATCACTGCACGGAGTTACATCCGAAACTTTGGCACATTGTGTTTGAGATACGTACATGCATAATATTTAGTGAGATACATATATGCATAATATTTGTATCACCCCACGGGGCCATTAGATACAAAATTTAAATAGTTTAATGTATGACGGAGTAAGAACATACAAGTGACTCATTGCAAGCTAGTCTTTATGAATCAAGCTAGATCACTGTAACATTCTATTACATGAGTACATATTTTTTCCACAAAATCAAGCTGGATCACTATAACCTTCTATTAGAAATTGATTCCGGCAAAACTCCGGTGGCGTTCCTCCGCCGCGCTATGCCCTCGTAGAATCCCGATCCTTCGAAACTGCTAATTTTTCATATATTTACTTCGAAGCTCACGGAAGAAGAAAGACTCTGTCAATATGATCTCTCTCACCCCACAAAATCTGAAGCAAAAGTCAGCATGAATAGCGCGCGGCATAGATAGAAACTATGCTCCCGCTTCGCTTCCACCTCTCCCTCCATCGGGGCCTCCGCCCTCTCTCCCATTTCACTCTCTTCGGGTCTAGGCGAACCCTAGCCTTCTCACTCGAATCGAAACTGCGATCGGTGACCATGATGTCGTATAGCACCGCTACAGAGACATCGCGAAGGCTTCTCTTTAGGCAGCTCTTTGAGAAGGAGTCATCCACCTACACCTATCTTCTTGCCGACATTGGGCATCCCGAGAAGCCCGCCGTGGTGAGTATGATCTATCCTTATCCCGCATTGGATTGTTGGTCTTTGTTGGGATTTCATGTTTTTCTCCTATATTATTTTGAAATCAAGCGGGGAATGAATTCTTTTTGGTTCTGTGGATCAGAACGAACTTGGACACTGCCGTCGCTTTCATAAGTTTTCTTTTAATCGATCCTGTTTTGCGTTTCTTATCTCAACTATTTGAAATCCTATATTCATGCATCTGTAATGCTGCTTAAGTTCTGATACATAAATCGATTGTATTTTAATCTGTAATGCCTGTTAATGTAAAAAATTGTTTGAATGAAGATTAGATGTTTGTAAATAGGGTTAGTTTAATGATTATAATTTTGTCTTCAGGCTCTAATCATTGAATGGATCGTTAATTTTGTTAAAAGTAATATAGATAGTAATCAAGCATGTGGTTTGTTATGTAGAAGGGAAGTTTAGAGGAATAAGCAAGCATTGATGAGGAGATTAATTATTCTAAGGCTATCATAATTCAGCCAAAGATTGATTAGGAACTAATTAATTGTTTTTTAATATGAGTTTCCCATTGAGCATCGATTATTTAAGCACAATATCAAGAGAAAATTTTCTTGATTTCCATTCAAGTAGCATGGAAGATTACATCCTATGATTAAAGATTGATTAATTAATTAGTTATTGGATGTCATCATTATATAAGTCAATGATTTGTTAATCACTAATTACAAAATTATAAAATCTAATTAGGCTATTAAGCACCAATCAAGGGATGTAAGCCTGTATTAAGTAGCATCTTTGATTATATCTATTAATCAAACAACAACAACAACAACAACAACAACAAGCCTTTATCCCACTAAGCGGGGTCGGCTACATGAATCATTTTTTCCATTGCATCCTATTGTCATATTTTCATTTAATTGTAATAAATTAAGATAATTTTTTATACAATATTCCCAAGTCTTTCTAGGTCTACCTCTGTCTTTCTTAACATAAGTCAAATCTAAACATCTACTTTCCTAATCAGATCATCAGATTGTCCACGTTTGATGTGACCAAACCATCTAAGACGACTCTCTCAAAAAAATATCTATTAATTAAATACTAAATTGATTTGATCGGCTCGTTATGAAGTTATAAATTAGTTGGTGCATTAATTCTTGAGGAATTTTAAATTTTAGTGGCTGCTATTAAACATGTTGGATTTCATCCCTGAAAGAAAGATTTTTTCTCATCAAGAAATAATGCTATGGAATTTATCTTCTGGATAAATTAAACTAATTAAACTTTTTCAAGTGAAAAACTACATGTAAAACTTTCATGTATGGTTTATTTAGCCTACAAAGAATTACGAATGAGTTGAACTAACTATTGATTAAAATGTTTTTCGAGGATCACTGATGAGAAGATGCAACTTATAATTTAAATATTTAATCAACTGCAACTAGCAGTTAGGTGCATCCATCTCTTGAACCTATTTAAAAAGCCACGGTTATCGACTAATAAAAATTATAATTAATCTGAAATTAATAAATATTAACTTTCAAAATAAAATAATCAAGTAATCAATCCCCAAGATGCACCATGTGCCTAATTTTGACTTATAAATGTTCAATGTAACTCACTAGGCCCATAAGTGGGCAAATGCAAATCTCCTTTGCATGTGCTTCTCCTAGGAGACGTGGAACTAAATCACAATCATATTAGAAACTTTATAATAGTCTATTCTAAACTTTTTAGCAACCCTCAATAAGTTTGGAATAACTTTATTTTCATGCATTTAGTATCATACATGTAAAATGTATCTCTCACTCTGAAATTTAAACAAAATTTTTGGTATCCAATTGGATTAAACTAGGGGTGTAAGAGAGTGGAGTCGAGCTTGAGCTACCCTCGGTTTGAGCTTGAGCTTGCTTAACTTTATCGAGTTCAAGCTTAAGCTTAAGTTTACGAGTTTGAATCGTCTTACGAGCTTACTTGTTTATTATAAAAGAGAAAAAAAATAATATTAATTTAAGGTTGTGTTATAATAAAATGAGCCATTAGGAGAAAAATAATA
>JXCR01146277.1:23823-35127 GCA_002079205.1 Phalaenopsis hybrid cultivar
GTCTTAGGTAATTTCGACATTCCGCACGCACCGGCGCGGTCTGTTTTGCTGTCAGAGGTCTTTTTGAAGAATTCAACGATTTGTGTGTCAATTTTCTCGTGTCAAAAATATGGCAATATGGGTGTCCTTTTCTACCAAAATTGGTATCCCGAACGCGTTGGCACAGTCTAATTTGTCGTTGGAGGTCATCCGGAGAAGTTCGCATTTTCACCCGTCCTTTAGGCTTAATTGATGTTCGATTTCGTGCAACTCAGTGAATTTTGTGCATTTGGTGTGTGTATGTGACGAAAAAGTCGTGACGATGTTTTCCTAAGGCTTGGAGTCTTATTAAGAACTTTTCCCTTGAGTCCTCACAAAATAGCCCATAACTGCTCGTTCATAAGACGATGGTATTGTGCTAAAAATGCTAGACATTAAAGGAAAATAAGAAGTGGCTAGAATTTCTAAAAGTGTGGGTCATAATTCTAGTTTTCTAAGACGATCAATGGGAACTCCTAGAGCTAGATCCTAGGATCCTAGAAAAAGAAATGACCTCAAAAATGAGGTCAACAACCATCCTGTCCGGTAATTTTGGTGTAGGATTGCTGTTATCCATGGTTTGGTTTTCTTTCTCTTCTTCATGCTCTAATCTTTTTTTGGACTTTCAATGAGTCTCATTCACTCCATTAAAAGAACTGACTCTCCTCTGTTTTGATACTACTTTATTTTGGACTGTGCACTAAGGAACATGGCTCTGACACTTGATTTATTGTTAACCTATCAATTCTATTTCATAAGTCAACAATCAGAGGCTAAAATAGAATTAACATCATTTTAGGAATTTACGACAGAAGTTCCCTATTGATTTATTAATTAATTAACTGTGTCTCGTGCGTAGTTTCGCATTGCAGTTGACCTTTTCTTATTACGTTATATCTTTTCTTCTGCAGACAATACCTCATTTTTTGTATTGATTTTCTCCAGGAGAACAAGAGTTTGTTCCCTCCTTTAGATTTTCACCAGCTTGATTCTTGCTCGAAATATTAAGCATGATGGCAGCCACAACAAGCCACGATAGACAACAATAAGCAACATCATCTAGAAGCACGATATAGGACTATTAGCTTAGCACACAACTACTACATTGACTTCATTAAAATAGAAAATAGTGGAATTGGCTGCAGTAACTGAGTTTGTTGTAACTTTGGATTTGCGACAGTATCGGGACCATACACCAATGCTTCTCATGGGTTAGCACAATTTTGAAAGAAGAAAGTTGAGATTTTTGATTGATTTCATTGCCTGAAATTAGGCTTATGTATAGAAAAATACAGCAAGAATTAGTTCTTATCAGGTATCTAAATTAATTGGCAAAGAAAACGAACTGATCTTCAAATAATTGGCTAGATGGTTTTAATTAAATGATAATTTTAGCATGAATTATTCTAATCTTTAATTAAAGACCAAATCATCCAATTAATTTCATTAGTTTAAATTTATCTTTAATATGAACTATGATTCAATATTAGAGCTTCCAGAGTTGTCACTTGCAGCATGTCTGAATGATGATCCTACGGCACACTAGGACACCCTTGGAGACATCTTTGATCTCACTGTTGAGTTTTTAGAATTGCCCTTTTTGGCAATTTTTATATAGAAATTAGATCATTAAGATTTCAACAAACACGATTAGCCAGAAATTAGATCTTTGACCTTTCTGTTGATTGATGCTCAAATCATAAGAAAAAGTAGTTGTCAACTTAAAGTGAACGGCTAGATTAACTCTCTTTTACAATGTACTTTAAAGGATTTATGTTCACTATATTTAAGTTACAAGCTTTGTTTTCATTTGGCTGATCTCATGATTTTCTGAATTAAAAGTGGTACCGTATCTTTTCCGGGTTTGTGCATTATCCATGCATTAACTGATATTGGAAAATTAAGGTCTTCAATAATAAATTTTAAGTTTTATTTAATTCTATATTAATATCTTTTGTGATCCCCACTAATTGAATGTATCAATGCATCGATATCTTTTTGGTATGATCTAGATGCCTATCTATGTTTGTGTTGATGATTTGATCTTGTACTTATTTTGTTTTCAGGGCTTGTATCATAGCCAATGACAAACTTATTGTTATTGGTGGTCAAGAGGGTGATTTTATGGCCAAACCTGGTTCGCCTATTTTTAAATGTGTTAGAAGAAGTGAGGTAAGCCAAATGATTTTCTTATTTGTTATGTTCCCTGCGTAAATTTTATCTTTATGATGCTTTTTGTTAATGTGGTCATATCTTTTATTCCAAATTAAGCTCTTTTATATATTTTGGCCAATTACTTGAAATATTTCATAATTTTTTAGCTATAAAGTTTAGTTTGATATTCTTTGCTTAACCTGACCTATAAATTTGTTGTTTCTTAGTTTGTAGGTATGTTACTCTGAGTTGTGTAGTTCACATCATCCGTCTTNATATCTTTAAGTTACAAGCTTTGTTTTCATTTGGCTGATCTCATGGTTTTCTGAATTAAAAGTGGTACCGTATCTTTTCCGGGTTTGTGCATTATCCATGCATTAACTGATATTGGAAAATTAAGGTCTTCAATAATAAATTTTAAGTTTTATTTTATTCTATATTGATATCTTTTGTGATCCCCCACTAATTGAATGTATCAATGCATCGATATCTTTTTGGTATGAACTAGATGCCTATCTATGCTTGTGTTGATGATTTGATCTTGTACTTATTTTGTTTTCAGGGCTTGTATCATAGCCAATGACAAACTTATTGTTATTGGTGGTCAAGAGGGTGATTTTATGGCCAAACCTGGTTCGCCTATTTTTAAATGTGTTAGAAGAAGTGAGGTAAGCCAAATGATTTTCTTATTTGTTATGTTCCCTGCGTAAATTTTATCTTTATGATGCTTTTTTTTTAATGTGGTCATATCTTTTATTCCAAACTAAGCTCTTTTATATATTTTGGCCAATTACTTGAAATATTTCATAATTTTTTAGCTATAAAGTTTAGTTTGATATTCTTTGCTTAACCTGACCTATAAATTTGTTGTTTCTTAGTTTGTAGGTATGTTACTCTGAGTTGTGTAGTTCACATCATCCGTCTTTTTGTATGTTATCATAAACCTAAAAGCAAGTTATCCCCAAGTTCGCCCGTTTATTTTCATAAAGTAATCTTAGAGGTATTGTGGCAATCACAAAACTTTATTTGTTTTACCAGTAGTTTTGTTTCTTCTCAGCTTAGTTCTTGTTAAAAGTAATTATTATTTTCTCTTTTCTATTGCAAAAATAGTTGAAATCTGTAAACTTCTGATATGTTCCTATAGATGCGAATTTTGGTAGTTCATTTCCAATAGGATCTATCTTTTGAGGCACTTCAATCGTTTTTATGGAGAAAATGTCAAAACAGTCTTTAAACTATTTTCGAGTTGTTTTGGTCTCATGTTATTTAATATTTCCAGTTTAATCTTTTGACTAATTAAATCTGCTATAAAGGAGTTTTTTTCCTCTCTAAATCTGATTCAAAATAATGCGATAGAGACATTATTTTGGGTCAGATTCGAGGAGTTAAGTGATCAAATTATACTTATTTACATGTTGGAACATAAGTTGCCCATACAAATAATATAGGGACTTTTTTAAATTTTCATGTTTGCATCAGTTTGTGAATTACTTTTTACATATTTTAATTATATCGTTGAATCTATGACATGCTCTGCAGTGTTGTTGTCTACCTTACCATACTCTCATTTAAGCATATACAGTGTGAAGAATAACTTCCTTGATTTGGTAAAATCATTTGAACTTGGAAGTGATCTCATTTTTTTGGAATGTTGGAAAAGTTTTGCTGGATTTACTTCTGTATTTATTGTATAACATATTCCTCACATCACAAGTTTCTGCTATTCCAGGTAGTTTATAACAATGTCTATATGCTGGATGATGGATTAAAATGGAGAGATCTACCTCCAATGCCTAAGCCAAATTCTCATATTGAATTTGCTTGGAAATTTGTTAATAATTCCATTATTATTGTGGGAGGTACAACAGAAAAGCACCCTGTAACCAAAAAGATTGTACTGGTTGGTGAAGTTTTTCGGTTCAATTTAAGTACTATGGTAAGCTCATTCATATCCTTGCCTTTATTTGTTTGAAAAATTTTGCCTTGCCTATTGCATGTTTTCTGAGCGGCTTTGGAACTAGAGCGCTGGATAATTCTTGTGATTCTTGAAACCAGGTAAAAATTGATAATTAAAATAAATCAAAACGCGGACCAAAGTTGAAATTTAAAACTGCAATATTGTAGTAGTTTGATCATTGTCAGTTGGCAACATTGTTTTAGAGTTGTCTTTACGATAACTGGTGTTTCTTTTATGGTTCAATCAGTTTTGTAGGGAAAATAACTTGGGCTCCTATCTAAATTGTTTGCGCTTGGAGTGTTAACGGGTCAATTCGAGCTCAGGTCACCCTCAACTTGAGCTTGTGCTTTGATAAATTAGCCGAATTTGAGCTTAATTCTACGATTTAGATGGCTCAAGAGCTGGCTTGTTTATCATGGAAGACAAAAAACAATATTAATTATTTCGTCTGTTANAATTACTGGTGTTTCTTTTATGGTTCAATCAGTTTTGTAGGGAGAATAACTTGGGCTCCTATCTAAACTGTTGGCGCTCGGAGTGTTAACGAGTCAATTCGAGCTCAGGCCACGCTCAACTTGAGCTTGTGCTTTGATAAATTAGCCGAATTTTAGATGGCTCAAGAGCTGGCTTGTTTATCATGGAAGACAAAAAACATTATTAATTATTTCTTCTGTTATTATAAATTGTCAAATAGAATGAAAATTTATGAGATAAATTTTAACAAATCAATGTATATAAAATATAAAATACATTTTTTAATATTTTTAATAATTTAAGATAACATCTTGAATTTTATTATATTGTTAATATATTTTATATTAATAAATTTTTAAATGTGTTGGCTCAAAAGCTAATGAGTTGTGTGGAGCTCGAGCTACCCTCAGCTTGAGCATGAGATTGACTAATTAGTTGACTTCATGCATGAGCCTGATAATTCTATGATCAAGTTGGCTCAAGAGCTCCCTTGTTTACTCTAAAAGATAGAAATTCAAGCTAATATTATAATAAAATGACAATATAATTAATATTTATCGTATGAGTAATAAGAAATCAGTTGATATAAAATATAAAATATGTTTTTTTATTCTTTTAATAATTCAAGATAATGACTTCAATTTTAAAATATTGAGAATATATTTTGTATTAATAATATTTTAAAGGAGTTGGCTCACGAGCTATCATGTTGAGTAAATGTTGGCTTGAGCTTGGTTTGTTGTCTCATCGAGCTTAGTTTGTGACCCACTTAAAGCTGAGACCTAGCTGGCTCATGATTTAGGTTGGGTTTGTTACACTCATTGTTGGGATGCTGTTTAACCTAATGCTTCAACTTCTAGGTTGAAACTTCACTTAGCAATTTCACGTTTTTAACTTGATGTTTCTATGTCTTTAGTGGATGTCTGATCACAACTGAATTTATTCATAATATACAGGAATGGTCAGTCATTGGACGGATGCCTTTCCGTATGAAAACGACCTTAGTNGTAAAATGACAACAAACTTGAAACAAGCAATGGTCGGAGGTTTAATAGGATGATAAAATAAATATTTAAATTTTTTTAATAAATTTAAATTATAGAATAATAAAACATCAATATNAAAGTTGTAAAATGACAACAAACTTGAAACAAGCGATAATAGGATGATAAAATAAATATTTAAATTTTTTTAATAAATTTAAATTATAGAATAATAAAACATCAATATCATATTTAACAATTTAACAAATCATGATAAAATTTAAGGCAATAATATAGAAAATTTTGTACAGTATTCCAAATAAAAAANTAATCGTTTTTATGGAGAAAATGTCAAAACAGTCTTTAAACTATTTTCGAGTTGTTTTGGTCTCATGTTATTTNAAACATCCAGGGTCAATCCTAAGGCCAAGTGACCCTATAAAAATTCTTCTTGAGCTTTCCTATAATGATCTTACCTTCTAAACATTAGAGGTTAGGACCAATATGTGGAATTTCAAGTTGAGCAAAGAGAAGAATTTTGAATTTCTAATGGTGAGGATACCTTTTCTAGTTTTCTAAGACTAGTCAATAGGAAAGTCCTATGGCTAGACCTAAGCTACTAAAGAAGTTTTCTAGACCTCAACCAAAAGTGAGGTCAACAGCGATTGAGAATTAGTAGCTGACAATTATCATGGAGAAATTGTAGTTATTTTTATCAGTGTTCGTCTCTTTAAGATATATTCTCAAAGTGATTGTCTAAAGTGGGATCTCTCTTGATGTCTGCTTAGATTGCGCTTGCCACTGCATCAAACTATGCTTCTTTTATTTTTAACTAATTTGCTTACCTCGTTGGGTAGAAATCTTGGCATGTAAACTGCTTGAACGTCCCCAAGTCGTCTCATGATAACCATTTATTATTTAATGGGTATCCCACCACACTAGGGCATAAATTCTTTAGTTTGGTTGGGCAAAGACAACAATTGTGATTTTATATCTATGTAAGGTGTAGGAAGCCTCTACTTTTAGGTATCTTCATCTTCACTTCTATTTGAATGATTACGTCTTCCTATCATGAGTGGCAAGCCCTAACCTTATCTTCATTCTCTCCATATATTTTTGTATTTGGCATATGGCATGAATGTATGACTTAGCCCATAAGCCACATCAATAGTTTGCATCTTCATCCACCGTATAGTGGCCATTTGTTCTCTCAGTCTGACCATTATCGGCCGTTTTTTTTTAACTTCGATCTTCGTGATTTGAAAAAGTGATGATTTTGTGATTTTGAAAATAATTTAAATATAAATATAACCTTTTTTTATTTTTAAAAGTAACATTTTAATTTTTAAAATAGGTGAGACCAAACGGGTCTCACATTTTAAATAGTTTAGATGATTGAATACAATATTACAAATAATACACTTATCCCGAAGAATAAATATATCACTTGTAATAGGGGTTCAATCACCTAGACTAATAAAATGTGTGACATCTGTTTTAGTCTGCGAAATAATTTATAAAAGGGCCAACAAGTTCCCCTATCTAACATAAAAAATCAGATAGGGTTTATTTTATCTGGGTTTCTAGTTCCCTATAGAGGCAAGCCCCTATAGTTAATTATATTTTAAATGACTGGGAGTCATTTAAGAAAACTCTCGATTAAGATCAGGTGGTTTTGCTTTCAAGATTTCAAAGTTTAGGTTTTTACGTTTGGATATGGGAAAATCAAATGAGAATGACTCAAAATAGGAACAATTATTTAAAGAATTCAAAGGGAAGAAAAGTAGGGGATATCACAGATCTGGGGAAAAACCCCGGTGAACTCCCAACTATCCTATTGTTCGGTTTTATGTCTTTTGAAATGATATAATTTGATATTTCAATCCTGCAAATTATTTAAGATTTAGGACTTATGTTTGCACAATGTCGGACTGTGCAAATAGCCTAAAAAGACAGGAGGATTTACACCGTATCGTACGATAACCTCAGAATCCTAAAACGTTAGGACTTATAATTGTACAACAGAGTTGTACAAAAAGCCTAAAGAGTGATCCTATGAGTTGTTATTTAAACTAAAAGAAGTGATAGGTGATATGAAAATGTTTATGTGATGTGTTTTGATGTTTTGCTGCTGTATCGCTCCATGCTCCTTGCCGTGACGAGTTTAAGTTTTTTAGGGTGTCCAGTTACATGTCGAATCAAACGACCCTATGGTTGTAGTCCTCTAAATGTCCTATATAAAAGAAGGCATGCTTAAAACTATATAATATAAAATGTGTAATACAGGACAAACAATATGATGCACGTAGAACAGTAGCAGGTAGAAACAAGAATAGTATAACATGCCGTACAGAAAGAACAATAACAGTCAGAAACATGAATAGTATAACTCGTTGTACGGTACATTAGCAGGCATAAACATGAATATTATAACATGCTGTACAGAAAGAAAAATAACAGGCAGAAACAGAAATAGTATAACATGTTGTACGGTACAGTAGCAGACAGAAACAGGAATAATATAACATACTGTACAGAAAGAACAGTAACAAGTAGAAACAAGAAAATGAAGTGCTGTAAAATGTAAAGCAAACATGTACGCCCGTGAGATCCGTTGTTCCTTAAGTATAGCAAGTCTAAATGCAACGCAAAAAATGAAGTCTGGAAGAAACGTCGTCCAGGAAATCCGAAGAAGAGTGTAACAACGATTCATGACAGAAAACCCGAGAAAATCAACGAGAAAAGACTCAAGTAAAAGAAAAGAAGAAGAATCCATAAAAATCTTGGAGAAATCCCGAAAGAAAGGAAAAGTAACACGAGTGCCGTCCCAAAGCTTCAATAAAACAAAAAAAAAAGTTCGAGTGAGTGGGACCGCAAGCACTCGTATGGGGCTAGGCTTAGATATATATTTATACTCCAGGGTCCGCGAAGGCTACTTGGTCACCCGAATGTATAGAACTCGCCACTCGTCCAGAAGTGTGTCTTGATTCTCACTTAGGGGGCTATTTCCCAGCCTAAATAAGTATTCGTCACGTGGACAATCAACTTTAAAGTATGTTTTATGTTTTTAACATGCGTACAAATTTTAAACATGCAAAAAAGAGTTATCAATTTTTGTTTCGTAGGAAAGTATGTTTTTACTTGAAAAGGGTTTGTCAAAACTTATATTTTTTTTAGAAATTTTCGTTATCCACGAGTCGATTACATTGTCAACCCGAGGAGGTTCGAGCCAACTCCCGCTAGACTTATGCCGGTGAAGGATGCCATTATCCTATTTTTCATCAAATGTCTGGATCTTGATGTTATAGGATATGACATCTTTCTGCTCTATTTTCGGTGTGCCTTTATCGTCACCACCGTACGCCTCAAAACGACTACTTGCAACCTTGCTTGATGGATTCACGTATAGCAAAAGGCTATACGTGGACACTTATGCATCAAACATAAGCATAAAAAAAAACGAACCAAGAAGCAAGAAAAGAAAAGAACAAAAATGAGTGAGAGAGAGGAGGCACTGATCCATCTAAAATACCGAAAAGGAGAATGGATCAGTTCTCAAAACTCGTATCAAAAAGACCTAGAAAAGTAGGGCCCAAGGTCTTTTCTAACAAACATAAATGGTCACTTTGCGCTGATTTTTCAAAGTCCAAAGACGTAGGATTAATCAAGTCAACCAAATGCTTTTTCAAAATGAGACTTAGAAATCTCCCAAACTTCACGAAAGGAAAATAACTCGGAGAATACCACCACTAGTACTCCCAAACTCATCAAGAAATCAGAACCTTCCAACTTTCAATTTAATCAATAGCCTCATATATCAAATAAGCATAAAATCTTCCCAATTCTGTAATGATTCCCACTTTTAACATTGAGCTCATTTGGTTCCTAAATTGACCTTAACTTCCCAACTCCAGCTACACTAGAAAATTCATCTTGGGGACAATTCAAAGAGACGCAAATTAATAGGATTATTCACATTGCCATGCAAGAAATTGTCAAAGCAAAATCCCTCGGCTAGATTTTATAGATTAAAAGCCGCAAGTGAATAAAGCTTCAAAGTGCCACCCAAAGTTTCAGACTTTTCAAATAAGCCACCCAAAATTACAGATTTTCACATATAAGCCACCAAAAATAAAATTTTCAAAAGCCTCAATTTTAAACCATCACAGCGAAGAAAACCACAACCCTGAAATTTCAAATTTTACAAAAAGAACACCCGACAGTTTCAGATTTTACAAAAAGAACACTCACACTTTTCAGATTTTGCAAAAAGAGCACTCACACTTTTCAAATTTTGCAAAAAGAGCACCCACACCTTCAACAAATCATGAGCAACAGCAAATTTGGTAGGTAAAACAAATGAATTTAATAGTTAACACCAGGATCTAACCACTGAAAGTATGTTTAGTCATGGATTCCAACTGGTTTACTTGGCTATGAAAGAGACGTGGGGATTCGGGCATAACTTTCTAAAGAGCGCAAAAGGAAACTTCATAAATAAGAACTAAATCTTTCATGCTTGCAATAATAAAGAAAGCAGATAAGAAAAACGAGGGAATAACCGATGAACATTTGTTGTGTTATGTCTCTTCCTTTACTTTTTGAAATAGTTAGACCTAATGACCATTAAAAGTAATGTTCAGCGCAAGGGCTCATTCGAAATATGCAAATCAAGATCTCCACCTTTTATAGACCTCTTCTTGGCAGAGCAATGAATTTTCCTTAACCAATATTAAATTATCTTCATTCTATTTGAAGATCAAAGAAATAGATAGTAATAGCACAAGAGCAAACCGATCGTCTCCAATAAACATCATATATTCATGGGTCTTGCTTTATTTTTGAAAATAAAATTGTGCTAAAAATCCCAGAACTATTAATAACGTAATTCAAAAACAGAAATTGAACTCTCAGATGTATCAAAATAGATTTTATAAAACCCATTTGCTAATGATCATGACAATCCCTTGAGAAGGCCAAAGAAGAAGAAGAGAAGAACTTACTTCCAAAGAGCGCAAAAAGAAATTTCGGAAGCAGGAATCCAAGCCAAGAAAGGAACCCCCAAATCCTCTACACAAAGATGTTCACTTCTCTACTCAAGCCCAAATGAATCCGGGGTAAACCTTCCCCCAAGATGTTTCAGCCCCCCTTCTCCTTCAAGCTTTACCCAAGAGAAGACAAAGCCCTCACAATGCCTCAAATACACACAGAGAATGAAGAAAAAAAATGGCAGTACCTCCCCCCACTCACGGTAAAATTCGGCCAGCACTAGGAACTCCCCAAAATGGGGTTTATATAGCCAGGGAAGAGGAGATGTATTCCCCATCACTTACCTGGGTGGTGAGTCGAGCCAAGAGAAGCGACAAGAGTCGCGCTGGAGAAGACGACGAGAATCGCAGACGCGTGGGAGGGGAAAGCCGGAGCGTGCTAGAGGGAGTAGGTGCAAGATTTTCGCAGGGCGGCAGGCGTACGAGGAGGGGACCGCGGGCCGAAGCTTCGCGATCGGAAAGGGGGCTCGGTTCGCGAACGAGAAAAAGGGGGAGGGCTCGGTCGGTTCGCGAACGAGAGAAAGGGAGGCGCGTGCNTAATCGTCTTCTGGACAATAAAAGTTGCTAAAATCTATTTCAAAATATAAAATACATTCTTCTTTATAAAACAAGATTTGATAATCTTTTTTCAAGATTTATGTGTATGTCAAAAATATAAATTTTAAAATAT
>JXCR01146277.1:47239-62084 GCA_002079205.1 Phalaenopsis hybrid cultivar
GCGAGGATGATCTTGAACTTGAGCTCCTTCTCAAAGCCTCAAGTTCTCTCTTAAGCCTCCCTCCCTTCATGTGAGGGGTGAGACTCTATTTATAAAGTTTTGAGTACAATTAATGCAGGAATATGAACCATTTTAATCGGACGGCTCGGAGAGTTTCCCTTGATCATATAGCGTTTGATGGACATTTGAGTGCTTTAACAATGTCGGAATTGAGCAATCATGGGCTCGTTGGATTCGTCTTTTCGAGACGCTCGATTCAACTATAAACTCGCTAGAATCAGCATCCGTTTGACCTTTTAAATGCCTCCGGAAATCCTCCAGTAGTGGTTTAATCACTTGATATGGGCTTGATTTGACTCGGTTTGGACTACCTTTGATATCATTAGGTCCGTCTTATCGAGTCGGTCAGTTTGACTATAAATTTGCTGAAATTGGAGCTCTGGATAGCTTTCTATCAAGATTTGAATATTTGTGCTCAAAATATTGTCTCAAGGTCTGTCATACTTCGAGATTCGTGCTGGATGATGATAATTTGTTAATGATGTATCGGTATTATAATTATTGTTGAACATTTTTAATCCGTTATAATTATCGTTGAACAAATTAGTATTCTTAATAAAAGTTTTAAATTATAAAAACTTCGAAAATATAGGTATTTTAGTTTAAAACTTAAGCTAATAAATATCATATAAATACTTTTTTAATTATAAAGATGTTTCAATATGTTTAAAGAAGGGATTGAAATAAAAATGTTTTCAAATTTATAAAATAGAACAAACATTTAATAAATTATGAAAAATTAAAACAATAAAAAATAACTAACACTAGTTACCAGGCTAAGTTTTGATTTTTGATCATTTACATATAACACAAAATTGCTATATATTTACATATCTTGCAGCTTTGTTTTCTTATTTCCTTACATGTATATCACTCAAAATTTTAATATCGCAAAAAAATATAATTTTTATTAGTTTTATTTAAAAATATATTATTTCATGCTTAATTTATAATACTCAAGTGTTATAAATCTAAAAATCAAATTTAGACATTAGAAATATAAATAAATAAAACTGTGTAATACATGCGTGGATTTTTTTTTAAATATTCTTTTATTAGAAAATATAATGAAATTTTTGCTTTATTAAATTGTTGTATTTTTTTGTTAATGAAAATAGTACCATTTTAATGCCTCATGCCGTCCGGTTGTTTTTCACTGACATCACCCAACTTACAAAACTAGGTGCCTTTCCTGATGGGTAGTGAACACCGACCATGATTCCGAGGCCCCTAACATCGATCTTTCTGACAGCGCGGTGGCGGAGGCTCGCTGGCGTTATCTCTCCATTGTGCTCTCCTCTTTCTGTCACCGGAGACGGAGTGCGGTCGATCCATGAGAGCCCGCACACGTTAGAGGAATTATTGGGGAGGCACCTAGTGAAGAAGCAGAAAGGCGGCGACGAAGTGGAGTTCGATCTGTCTGAGCAAAGGCGGCTGACCAGCACGCGGCGGGAGGCCCTATGTCTTTACCGGGACATCATCCGGGCGACGCGGTTCTTTTCGTGGCCCGATGCCCGCGGAATACCGTGGCGAGATGTGCTCCGGTCCAACGCCCGGCAGGAGTTCGAGGAGGCGAGGTTCGAGCNACCCGCGGAATACCGTGGCGAGATGTGCTCCGGTCCAACGCCCGGCAGGAGTTCGAGGAGGCGAGGTTCGAGCGTGACCCCGAAGTTATCACCCGCCTTCTCATTGGCGGCCGCGACGCAGTCCAGTCCGCTCTTGATAAGCTCGCAGAGGCCCAACGGAAGAGGATCAGCAGCAAAAGGTAGAAATCTTTGTCTGGTGAGATTTACCTATGAATTTCTCATCTCCTTCCTCGACTTCTTCAGTAGACTACCCTATGAAACCAAGAAAGAAACAAATTGTTTTGTTTTATTTTGGAAATTCTAAATATGTTCTCTTCACAATTGCCTCTGGTATATTGAATTTTTTGATATTTGATTTGCGCTATAGTTAAGCTTTGCATTAAATACCAAAGTACAGATTGATATGAACTGTTGACAAGGATTGTTCGTGCTTTGCTTAGAATTGCAGGACTAATGTAAAATTTTTCTTTCTATTAATTCTTATTCATATACATATGACTATAACTTAAACAGTTTTTTCATTCGTGTTCTGCTCTTCTATGGTGGTCTAGCAAGGTCTGACGGTTTACAATGATCATTTATCTTTGTCCTCTTGATGGATGACAACATTGAGCTTTGACACTGTCTGCATGGAGATGAAATGTTCCCATGGATGGCAATGGGAGATAAAATGCGTGGTGTTATATATTCATGGTGAATAAGCAATAAACACATAAATCAATTTAATTTTTTGTTATTGATGATTATGAAAGACCATTGCAGCACTTGTGTAGACCAGCATCAATTTTATTAATCTCATCATTGTGTTTCTTTGGTAATAACAAGTCATTCAGATGCACTTCTATTAATTGNGCAGTTTTTTCATTCGTGTTCTGCTCTTCTATGGTGGTCTAGCAAGGTCTGACGGTTTACAATGATCATTTATTTTTGTCCTCTTGATGGATGACAACATTGAGCTGTGAAACAGTCTGCATGGAGATCAAATGTTCCCATGGATGACAATGGGAGATAAAAACCGTGGTGTTATATATTCATGGTAAATAAGCAATAAACACATAAATCAATTTAATTTCTTGTTATTGATGATTATGAAAGACCTTTGCAGCACTTGTGTCGACCAGCATCAATTTTATTAATCTCATCATTTTGTTTCTTTGGTAATAACAAGTCATTCAGATGCACTTCTATTAATTGCTTATTTCTTTTCATATAATGAGACATCCTCTAATGTTTTCTGGGAAGAACAAAGTTCTAATGATATTTGTCTAAATGTATTAAACAAGTATCCTTTTTTATTCTTTTTGTTTCCTTGTTTGTTGTGCTTATTGTTCTTTTATGTTTCCTTATGCACTATCATTGGGCAAATTTTTCATATTATTGCTTCAATTAATGTGGGTGGTCATTATTTAGTGCATTAAGTTGAAATGTGGGAGATTTGTGGCATCTGAATGATAAATGAATGTAGGAAGAGAGTTGTTTTATTCAGTAGTTTATACAAAGTAAAGAATGATTGCATATTTATTTCTCTTAACTTATTTTATTTATTTATTCCATTTCACTTTTAATTGTAAATACATTATTGAATCGTTCATGATGACGTTGGGCTAGGACACTATGTTGAATCTTTTTTTCATTCAATTGTCGAGGAAGATTTAAATGTTGATTAAGTTTGGGATTGGGAAGCCTNCTAAGACACCATGTTGAATCTTTTTTTCATTCAATTGTCGAGGAAGATTTAAATGTTGATTAAGTTTGGGATTGGGAAGCCTTGTGATGCTATTGGATTGAATTTTTTTTTAATAAAAAATGAATACTTCATGAGATGGATTGTATTTATCTCAGCATTTACTGTCCCTTGTTCTAGTTGGAAAGGTTGTTGAGTAGCCATAAAATGATTATTCTTTATTTAAGCTGAGGCAATTTTNCAATAAAAAATGAATACTTCATGAGATGGATTGTATTTATCTCAGCATTTACTGCCCCTTGTTCTAGTTGGAAAGGTTGTTGAGTAGCCATAAAATGATTATTCTTTATTGAAGCTGAGGCAATTTTTTCTTTCCAAAGTTTCAAAATGTTTGTCAAATTGCTGATGGTTTAAGGATGTTATTGTATTGTAAGATGTAGGACTCAGAGAAACATTAAGATCTCTCTCTATATATATATATATATTTGGTGCAATTAAAGTTGAATATGGTGTTGAGGGAGTTTTAAAGTGACAGTGGAATATTATAGAAAATGTTTGTTCTACTGAGCATGTTGTGATAAAATATTTAATAGCACCCTTTATTGCTTAAAAAATATGTAAAATATTTTGATACATTTTCTTGGTCGCACATTATGATGGAATGTGAAAGACTTTCATATGGAATCATAAGATATGTAAAACCAAGAGTGTTTTTTTTTTCTCTTAAATTCATGTACACACCAAAATGTGCTTGAACACAAGACTTTGTGGTTGCAGACAAAGCACCTAACTAGTAGGTTAAGTAGGTTTCACACATAAAACCAATAGATTTGAATGTCTGGTAATCATTGAATGTGTTGACTACATATATGATTGAAATTTGTGAATATTAAATTGTCAAAAATACTTATCACTACAATATGATCATAAGAAACATTTAATATTAGCACAAATCAGTTATCTTGTGATTTTGTCAATTGTGGCATTGGGCTCCACATGATGCAGTTTTTAAACAATTGTCCAATTTAGATTAGCTGTTCTTTCTTTTTGATTTATGTCTGAATGCCATATATATGTAGAGATAAATTTCATATATTTTGAAACGTTATTTGTTACAATCCTGCATAAATTTATATGATCCTTTTGGAAGAATTGCCAAAAATAGTGAGGAAGCTCTTTAAACATCAATTTGAGGTTGTTGGAAACTTTAAAGATCGGAAGGCAGAGAGATGGAAAAGAGAAGAACCACAAAGGGCCTACCTTAACTCTGCAATGGAGAGTATAAACCACTCACCCAACCCATACAACAGTATTTGCATTATCATTAACTACTAACCCATAACTATTATAATAACACAACTCTATCATAATTCAAGTAATCCTTAATGGCATTTGTAATCTAGTGATTTTTTTATAACTAAGTTGAAGTTGGATCGTTTGATGAATACTTGAGTGACGAGTAAATCAAGTCATGTTTGTTAACTTATGATTGCGTTATTTGGTAAACACTCTCTGGTTTTGCATCATTTTTAGTTTACTAGTCTATATTTTGTACGAATATAACCTGCATGGACTATGACAAGTTTGCATTTCACTGGAATTACAGTTAGCTGGTGAGTTGAAAGCTATGAATCTGAGGGTATCTGAATATGAGTTTCAGAAAATTGATCCTTCTGTTAACCATGCAATAGTTATATTTTATTAGCTTTTTCTTTATTGGAACCAGCCATTAATAACTGCTTAAAAGAGTATGCTACAGGTAATGAGAAGTATACTGCTTTTGTAGTATTTGAGAAATTGTGCTAAAAATTTTCTTCTAGCATCTGTTGGACAATCTGCTTTTGTCACTGAAATTATGGTTATGGTATTTGTGCCTCCACGGTGAACTTTAAATTAGTAATAGTGCAATGCATGTCTCGTCAAGGGACAACTTGGGTAGAGATACCGAGCACTTGTCATCACACTGGCCTCTGGCTTATCTCTATAATGCCCAAAATCAAATTGGCGATGCATATGAAGTTGGTTTATGCTGTATTGCACCAAGGGATAGATGCATAGCAGTGGAGAACTGGATTTTTAAGGCTTAGGTTCTTTCACCAATTTGTCTCATTTAGTATTGTAGAAGAGTTTAAAATCAGTTCATTTTTTTATTAATTTAGGCTCTGTTTGGGGCAGCTGCAACTTATCTAGCTTATCCAGATAAATAACTTATTCTGATAAGTTGTTGATCACCAGCTTATTCTGATAAGCTGAGTGACTGTTTGGTTTGTGCGTTTGAAAAACAACTAAATTGAAGTTGTTTCTGGATAAATGATCATTCTGCCCTTGATATGGATGAACTGTTTAGCTGTTTGGTATATGCGTTTGAAAAACAGCTGATTTGCAGTTTTTTTGTAGATAAACGATCATTCTGACACGCACAGTGTTGCTGTTTGCACCAGAACTGTAATGACTAAACATTTGACAGGTAAGAACAAAATAATCATTTCATACCAGTACAAAATTTTGATGTACACCTCACTTATAAATGAGTTTCAAAACACCTAATTAAAAAAAAAACATTTAAATTACAATTAACAAAAAAATTATAATATTCATTTTAAAATGTAAAAGATGCATGTCTTGAGCACCGTTGTTCGATTAGTGCAGGATCGAACCCGGATCAATATTGTCTAGTTGAGAAACAATCAAACTATAAACGACGTTTTCTGGTTGTGATACCATCGAACCCTGAGCAACATTGTCCGGTTGGGATGATGTAGAATTGGACGAACTGTCTGCCCACCTGAAGAATTTGCGGTCTTTCTGTCCGTCTTCCCGCTGCGGGCACCTGTAGAACTGCTGTCCGTAGCTATGTTGCCGGCGTGACGTGAGTAACGAGGGCGGCAGTCCGCAGCGGCATAACACTTGCCCGAAATTCCCTCAAAACCTGGAGCTTATCTTACTGCAATTATTCAAGAGAGATTAGATTAGTCAGAAAATTAGATAAAATAAAAAAATCATAGAAATTGAAAACAGATAAATAAAAAAATACCCAATTCAATTTTTATATAAGAATATAAAAGTGGAAGATTTATTTAAATGGGAGATTAGATCAGTGAGAAAATTAGATGAAATAAAAAGAATCGTAGAAATTGAAAATATATAAATAAAAAAATACCAAATTCAATTTTTTTTCAAGAATATAAAAATGGAAGATTTATATAAATGCCACTCTGGTGGACACAACTATCTGCACTTGCTTAGGAAATGGTTAGGTGGGCATATCACTTAATATCACCCACATCTTCCATACCCTGAATGATCTATCAATCACACTGTGTAAGGAGTGTCGTTTGTTGAACAATTTCTTCCTATTACGTGATAACATATTGGAAACCTCTTTCAATCGGTAACTGATCGGGTCACCAAAGAATAACACCCAATTCTTTTGTATTGCCCACCTACCCAATTCAATTTCACTCAAGTGTGATTGATAGAAACATATTCACTCGGTAACCGATCGGGTCACCGAAGAATAGCATATTGGAAACCTCTTTCAGGTGCACACACATTACAACCAACTTACATTAAATTTTCCAGGAATGAGCGTAAGAAATCAATTCGGTATTTTGCATCCAACTTCATAAAAAATTTTCTATGAAGTGGATCTTGTAGTAATTTAACACAATTGATATATAGTGTCATGTCCGCTTTAACCTCAGCAAGTGTATTTAGGATTCGAAGATACTCCTCAACGGATGTATCCTGTGAGGCAGTAGGCTTAACTGAGCAGGATTCAAGCAGTTTTTTCGTTGTGCCTCTAACAAATGCGGCTCCTTTTTTTCTTTTCTCCACCCTGGGCCATTTTGAAGCGTCTGTGGANCAAGGGTAACTAGCTTTCCACTTTTACAACGTCAGCTGATGACGTCTAGTAAGCGATGGTTGACGGAAGTTAGTGGTGACTGGCGGCAATTAGCGGTGTCCGACGGTGGTCGACAGAGGTCAGCGGTGGCTGATGACGGACGGTGGTTNGGTTATGGTATTTGTGCCTCCACGGTGAACATTAAATTAGTAATAGTGCAATGCATGTCTCGTCAAGGGACAACTTGGGTAGAGATACCGAGCACTTGTCATCACACTGGCCTCTGGCTTATCTCTATAATGCCTAGAATCAAATTGGGGATGCATATGAAGTTGGTTTATGCTGTATTGCTCCAAGGGATAGACGCATAGCAGTGGAGAACTGGATTTTTAAGGCTTAGGTTCTTTCACTAATTTGTCTCATTTAGTATTGTAGAAGAGTTTAAAATCAGTTTATTTTTTTATTAATTTAGGATCTGTTTGGGGCAGCTGCAACTTATCTAGCTTATCCAGATAAGCAACTTATTCTGATAAGTTGCCGATCACCAGCTTATTCTGATAAGCTGGGTGACTGTTTGGTTTGTGCGTTTGAAAAACAACTAAATTGAAGTTATTTCTGGATAAATATCATTCTGCCGCTGATCTGGATAAACTGTTTAGCTGTTTGATATGTGCGTTTGAAAAACAACTGATTTGCAGTTTTTTTGTAGATAAACGATCATTCTGACACGCACAGTGTTGCTGTTTGCATCAGAACTGTAACGACTAAACATTTGACAGTTAAGAACAAAATAATCATACCAGTACAAATTTTTGATGTACACCTCACTTATAAATGAGTTTCAAAACACCTAATTAAAAAAAAAGACCTTTAAATTATAATTAACAAAAAAATTATAATATTCATTTTAAAATGTAAAAGATGCATGTCTTGAGCATCGTTGTTCGATTAGTGCAGGATCGAACCCGGAACAATATTGTCTAGTTGAGAAACAATCAAACTATAAACGACGTTTTCTGGTTGTGATATCGTCAAACCCTGAGCAACATTGTCCGGTTGGGATGATGTAGAATTGGACGAACTGTCTGCCCACCTGAAGAACTTGTAGTCTTTCGGTCCGTCTTCCCACTGCGGGCACCTGTAGAACTGCTGTCCGTAGCTATGTTGTCGGCGTGACGTGAGTAACAAGGGCGGCAGTCTGCAGCGGCATAACACTTGCCCGGAATTCCCTCAAAACCTGGAGCTTATCTTACTGCAATCATTCAAGAGAGATTAGATTAGTCAGAAAATTAGATAAAATAAAAAAAAATCATAGAAATTGAAAACAGATAAATAAAAAAATACCCAATTCAATTTTTATATAAGAATATAAGTGGAAGATTTATTTAAATGGGAGATTAGATCAGTCAAAAAATTAGATGAAATAAAAAGAATCGTAGAAATTGAAAATAGATAGATAAAAAAAATACCAAATTCAATTTTTTTTCAAGAATATAAAAATGGAAGATTTATATAAATGCCACTCTGGTGGACACAACTATCTGCACTTGCTTAGAAAATGGGTAGGTGGGCATATCACTTAATATCACCCACATCTTCTATACCCCGAATGATCTATCAATCACACTGCATAAGGAGTGTTGTTTGTTGAACAATTTCTTCCTATTACGTGATAGCATATTGGAAACCTCTTTCAATCGGTAACTGATCGGGTCACCGAAGAATAACACCCAATTCTTTTGTATTGCCCACCTACCCAATTCAATTTCACTCAAGTGTGATTGATAGAGACATATTCACTCGGTAACTGATCGGGTCACCGAAGAATATCATATTGGAAACCTCTTTCAGGTGCACACACATTACAACCAACTTACATTAAATTTTCCAGGAATGAGCATAGAAAATCAACTCGGTATTTTGCATCCAACTTCATAAAAAATTTTCTATGAACTGGATCTTGTTGTAATTTAACACAATTGATATATAGTGTCATGTCTGCTTTAACCTCAGTAAGTGTATTTAGGATTCGAAGATACTCCTCAATGGATGTATCCTGTGAGGCAGTAGGCTTAACTGAGCAGGATTCAAGCAGTTTTTCCGTTGTGCCTCTAACAAATGCGGCTCCTTTTTTTCTTTTCTCCACCCTGGGCCATTTTGAAGCGTCTGTGGATTCAACTTTCCTTTGGATTTGATAGGACCCTTCTCCTGGGTCACTTACATTCTTGGTTCCCAGATCATTTGATTTGCTGATGAAGTCGCGCCTAGCTGGGGTAAAAGCATGAGCTCTCATTGCAACAACCCCGCTGAGCATGTCACCCAACTTCTCTTCCAATACCAGATCAATGCCATTGAATTTGAATTTCTTAGCTACTGACNAGTCATTTGATTTGCCGATGAAGTCGCGCTTAGCTGGGGTAAAAGCATGAGCTCCCATTGCAACAACCCCACTGAGCATGTCACCCAACTTCTCTTCCAATACCAGATCAATGCCATTGAATTTGAATTTCTTAGCTACTGACACTACTTGCACGGCATAACAACTTGGATTAGTTAAACCAGTTTATTATAACTAAAAATAAATAGGAAAGTGATCATTGATATGTCATTACTTCTAGTTTCTTAGCCCACAAATCTTCAAGAGCATTTATTGTTTGCTTCACTGTATCTCAGTCCAAACTTGTAGATCCCCTCTTAAGTTTTTTCTAGATTTTTTCAGTCCTTTAATTAATCACACTTGTTCTTAAATTTTATCTTATCATAGCTCCTTCGTGNACATAGCAACTTGGATTAGTTAAACCAGTTTATTATAATTAAAAATAAATAGGAAAGTGATCATTGATATGTCGTTACTTCAAGTTTCTCAGCCCACAAATCTTCAAGAGCATTTATTGTTTGCTTCATTGTATCTCAGCCCAAACCTGTAGATCCCTTCTTAAGTTCTTTCTAGATTTTTTCAGTCCTTTAATTAATCACACTTGTTCTTAAATTTTATCTTATCATAGCTCCTTCCTGTCAATTTCTTGAATTTGACCATAAAATTTTGCCAATCTTCTTTGTTAAATATGTGGTCAGTCTATTTCCTGGCTCGACCATCCTAAGACATATATCATAGAAAATATTAGTGGCATCCCTGTCCCACATGACCGACAATCCAACCTCTTTGATCTTTACTCATTGCACTACTTACTAGTAAGAGGGAAAGCAAAAGTGAAAGCGTTTAATAACTTTAGCATTAAATATTGAACCAAACAAAAAATCAAGCACCATAAATGCAAATGAATCCTCCGCAACCCCATAAATCATAACAATGTATGAAAAAAAATGAAGTAATCGACACTAAAGAAAGATCTTTCACCAAAGGAATAGAAAAGTAGGACCATTTATATAAATAACACTCAATTCTTTTGTATTCGCATATTAACAACCAGATATTACTTTACATTTATAGCACCCAAATATTTCATAGCACATTAAAAAAAACTACTATTTTAGCATTTAAAAAGAGAAATACACATTTTCATGTATAGGTACGGTAGCATGCGTAATAATTGAAGTTTATGTGTTAGATATGTAAATACATAGGAATTGAGCCGCATACATGTGATTGCCTTTGCAATGCTCATTAACAATAAACTACTTGAATTTGAGCAAATTACAAAACAAAATTTATTTTTATAGCTAGGTCTGTAGACCACCTAAAGAGCAAGATTAGTCAAAAATGATGGGGGCACACCGCCGGTTATCGATTCTACGAGTGTTGGAAGAACAAGAGCAAATGACTTAGCATAGTTATCCGCAGTTAATTCATTTTTTCATTCTGGTCCGTTAAATCATTTTGATGTAAATGATCTCAATGAAGTTAAAAATCAAAAGAATAAGGGAAAAGAAATTATATAACCAACTAAAGTATGTTCCACAATTTCTATACAGACCAAATGTGATACCTTCACCAGTTGCAACTCCATGCTCACATACAAATCAAATATGGTTCCATTTGAGGATGTGAAGATGTGAATCTCAAAATAGCAGCAAATCATAGCTCAACATAAATTTCTTTTACACAATGGATTAATTTCAAAATAAACAGCCAACCATTCTTTAGTTCAAACTTTTATCAAGGTTAATATATTGTCCATTCACAGATTAGCCTAATAATAATAAAAAAAAAATGCCCAATTAAATACAAACAAAAGTTGTAAAAGTACAAAACATTAGTCACCAATTTCTGCAAAATTAGAAATTGTTCAATAAATCAGAAATTGTTCAATATCCGAGCTGCACCAATATTTTCTAACTAGTAGGTTACCCTAAATCAGAAATTGTTCAAAATTTTCTATGAACTGTTAGGAATGTTGAATGAATGCTGAAGAAGCAGGGAGTGCCTAGGGTAGAGCTCTATCTCGAATCCTTGCCAGGCGAGGGCAGCAGAGAAATTCGGGATTAAACGCAGCGAAAGAAACGCGGCTAGCGGGGATGATCCCGCGGGCGAGGTTATTCGTAACTTTGAAATGTCGGTTTTCAAAAAGCGGGAAAAATGTGCAANATAGAGTTTTACCTGGAAAAGAATTCCGAAGAAGCAAGGAGAGAAGGGATGTCGAATTGATTCTCTGCTGTGAGGAATACCGAAGAAGCAGGGAGCGTCTAGTGCATGATTTTACCTGAAAGAGAATGCCGAAAAAGCATGGAGAGAAGGAATGTCGAACCAACTCTTTGCTGTTAGAAATGCTGAATGAATGCCGAATGAATGCCGAAGAAGCAGGGAGCGCCTAGGGCAGGATTTTACCTGGAAGAGAATGCCAAAGAAGCAGGGAGAGAAGGGATATTGAATCGACTCTCTATTGTTAGGAATGTTGAATGAATGCCGAAGAAGCAGGGAGTGCCTAGGGTAGAGCTCTATCGCGAATCCTTGCAAGGCGAGGGCAGCAGAAAAATTCAGGATTAAACGCAGCGAAGGAAACGCGGCTAGCGGGGATGATCCCGCAGGCGAGGTTATTCGTAACTTTGAAATGTCTGTTTTCAAAAAGCGGAAAAAATGTGCAAAACAAACAGTATGGCGACGTTTTCAAAACGCCACCTGCTGTTTTATGCTGTCCTAAACGGGCCCTTAGCCTTCTTTAAATATGAGGAAAATAATGTTTGATGGGATGTCANTGTGCAAAATAAACAATATGACGACGTTTTCAAAACGCCACCTGTTGTTTTATGCTGTCCTAAACGGGCCCTTAGCCTTCTTTAAATATGAGGAAAATAATGTTTGATGGGATGTCATTTTGAAGTGATCTTAAAAATAAATTAGATTTACTCTTATAGATTCACAATCTAAATCATGAAATATTTTAAATATTTGGTTTGATTGAAATCATATATCAAACTTGAAAAACAAAATGATAGTGTGAGATATAAATGGAAGAGTAGTAGAGCATTATGTGAATCAATGATTAAAGGATCACATATAACGGATGGGGTCTAGAGAAAAACAAAGTAATCTAGGAAATGTTTTGCTCGAATTAGAGCAGATAAACTATTTGCTAATTTTTGGTTTACATGAAGTTTAGATTGCTCTTAAGGATTCCTTGAGCTTGCAATTTTTACATTTTGTTTTATGCTTTTAATTTTATGAGGAATATCAGATGAGTTAGTTTGTAGGAGTGGGCAATCACTTTGCAGATATGCTTTGCCCCTTTATTGACCAATAAATTCCGTGTAAAGTGCTGAATGACTTTATCATTGTTGAGGTTGTTAACAATTATATTAGATGAAAAGATCAATTTTTGTTTTATGTAGTTTATTCATTAAGTTTTAAGACATCCATCGTTTTTTTTTTTTTTTATTTGCCGCAGNGATCAGATGAGTTAGTTTGTAGGAGTGGGCGATCACTTTGCAGATATGCTTTGCCCCTTTATTGACCAATAGATTCCGTGTAAAGTGCTGAATGACTTTATCGTTGTTGAGGTTGTTAACAATTATATTGGATGAAAAGATCAATTTTTGTTTTTTGTAGTTTATTCATTAAGTTTTAAGACATCCATCGTTTTTTTTTTATTATTATTTGCCGGAGGGAATCTTTGTGAGTTAGCTAAATACCTTTAATGGCTGTTTGGGTGCACGACAAAATGGAGGAAAACCATGATTAAAGATTTTGAAGGATTTAAAGTTATAATTTTTTTGTTGTTGTTGTTTGGCAAGATAGTTTAATTCCTGCTTTGTAATCAAATAGTTCTACCAAATTGTTACTATGAAAGTATGATGGAAAACTTAGGAGAATAGATCTTATAATGCTTTTTATCAATTTCATTTTTCAGACTTGTAAGTCTTTTATTTACTCTTGTTTTGTTTTTTTGTTGTGAAAAGTGTTCCAATTCCTCTGAAATCCTACATAGCTCTTAGGAGTTTGGTTCTAGGAGAGGTTGTTGTGCGAAAACTTTGCCAAAGAAGATGATGTCGGAAAGTAATACATTTTGCTGTTATGGCTCACAAGGATTGAGATGATCAGTTGTCTTGGATAAAAATTTGTGATTTGAACTTAAAAGCTGAATTAATGTTATTTTTTTGGGATTAATTTTCAATTAGAATTGATTGGATCATATCTAATATATATTATGAGCACATTACAAAAGAATCTTGAATGAATAAACTCACCTTTTCCATTTTATCAGTTTTATTTGTGCGACTTGGATGTGCGATGCTTTCTCGTGCAATATAATTTTGGCTATCTAGTTACAAATGAAATGACCTCCTTTCACTAACATGAGTTTTATTTTATTCTTATTTATAACAGTACTTTCATTTTCTGTATTTATTTTGTCTGCTTTTATTGTTTACAAGTTTACCCAATGATGCAAATATGNTCAGTACTTTCATTTTCTGTATTTATTTTGTCTGCTTCTATTGTTTACAAGTTTATCTGCAAATATGCACACGTTCACGCAAGTGCACATATCGATCACCTAGTATTTGAAATTGAGTTCACATATTGATCTCTCAGGGAACTTGATTAAATTTTCAAACTGAACTGATTACTAGTTTAATAGTTTTTCTATTTTATCCAAAAAGTTAAATTATGAAAGAGATTCTAAAAATCCTAAAAGGTATAAGGTGAAACTAAGTTTTCTTTTTGGTTATAAATTAAGAAACTCCTTTTGAATTAGTTATTTTGAAAATATTTTGTTGAACAATAAAGTTCTTCCAAGTTTGTTGATAATCTGGGATGACAATCTTTGCAAGGCTTGAGAAACATTGGAGTCTTATATTATTTCCTAGTTTTTCAAACTTTTCTAAACCCTACAAAGACTCAGAAGCTTGCCTATTCCCCTAATTGATTACAATCTTTAATGTCAATATATCTATTCCATGAAGAAATTATGTTATTCTAATTGTTCTTTTAGTCTTGTTTCAATAATTCTGAAGTGTAATGGATTTTGAACGTTCAACTGATAAGTTTGAATGTAAATTAAGAGTAGAAAATAAATACTACAACATTTAATACTCGAATTGTTAGGTTTTCTGCTCGTCAGTTGTAAGTCCCCTCTGGTCTGAGGTTCGATTCCCTCTGGCGGAAGGTGTGGTACTCGAATTGTTAGGTGCATCGGGTATAGTTGAGGCTCGTATAATAGCTTTAGGCCATTCCTTTTTTAATATATCTATATATATATATATATATATATATAT
>JXCR01146278.1:0-20233 GCA_002079205.1 Phalaenopsis hybrid cultivar
AAACCCTCATTAGTATCATTTGTTATTTAATAGTTATTAAAATTATATATTTATTGCAATTGTCTATTAGTGATAGATAAGCAAACCATGTGGGATAGATATATAGGACTCCATTAGAGCCCTATATTACTTGAGCGATACGTATACTTGCGTTGATAAGTGTGATTTTGCACAATTATTGAATATTTTATACACATCTTTATCAAATCTATAACTGTTATCAAGTTTTTGGCGACTCTATTAGAGCCCTATATTACTTGAGTGATACGTATACTTGCGTTGATAAGTGTGACTTTACAATTATTGAATATTTTTATACATACATCTTTATCGACTCTATAACTGCTATTAAGTTTTTGGTGCAGTTGCTGAATTATATACATCCATCTTTATCGAATCCATAACTGTAATTAAGTTTTGGTACAGTTGCTGAGGAATTAAATCTTTTAGCAGCAGTATTAAATCTGTCCATATTTATCTTATATTTTAAGCATATATAAAGTCGCTGTGAAGTTTTTGGCGCCGTTTCATCCATATTTATCTTATATTTTAAGCATATAAAAAGTCACTGTCAAGTTTTTGGCGCCGTTGTCAGGGAGTGATTGAGTGAGATCCATATTTATCTTATATTTTAAGCATATATAAAGTCGTGGTCAGATACCTAAATTTCAATTCTTATCTCGAGATCAGTACCTAAATTCTGATTCCCTCCTTTTCAAGATTGATTCCTAAATTTTAATTCTCACTTCAGGATTAGTACCTAAATTTTGATTCCTGTCTTTCGAGGTCGATACCTAAATTCCATGTCTCTCTTTTGGAATTGATACCGAAATTTGAACTCTCATTCCAGGATCAGTATCTAAATTCCAATTCCCTCCTTTTTGTGATTGATACCTAAATTTCAATTCTCATCTCAAGATCAGTACCTAAGTTTGGATTCCTATCTTTCGAGGTTGGTACTTGTCGGTGCTATTTTTGGTTGGAGTTGGAGTTGCCCGTAAGAAGCTGTCGGTCACCGGAATCAAAATCTCGTTGCCCATTTCGGAAGGACGTTGAAGTTTAGAAAAATATAAAATCAAGCTAACCCCATATTTTTTGTAGTTTAAATGAAAGAGCACTATACCTTAAATCTTGTATCTATCTCGAAGGATAAACACAAGACTTGAGGATGAGGCTCGATCAAATAAACTAAAAAAAGTATGACATTCGTCTAGTCTGCGAAACCTTTATATTTTCCATCAAGGTCCCCTATTTAATATAAAGAATTAAATAGGGTTTATATTAAGTTGGGTTCGGACATGCTTCCCTTCTATTTAATATAAAGAATTAAATAGGGTTTATATTAAGCTGGGTTCGGACATGCTTCCTATGGGCAAACCTCTGTAGTTAATTACATCTTAAATAACCAAAGTCACCTAAGAAGACTCTCGATAAAAATTAGGAAATATTATCTTCAAGGTGTTTCAAAGGGTTGGACTCTTCAATGAGATCCAACGTAGAGGTGTGAAAGGGGATTGGTTAAAATTTGAAACATTTTGTTGTAGAATCCAAAGGAGGAAAAACTAGGGGATGTCATGGATCCAGAGGAGAACCTTGGTGACTTCCCAAGCTATCCTAATGTTTGGCTAACTAAAGGATGTCATGGATCCAGAGGAGAACCTTGGTGACTTCCCAAGCTATCCTAATGTTTGGCTTCCAATTTTGAGGAGAAATATTTAGGTATTTCATCCTGTCAATTTTATTAGTTAGGGCTTACATTAATGTGAAACGATCACACAAATAACCTGGAAGATGTTAAGAAATATTTAGGTGTTTCATCCTGCTAATTTTATTAGTTAGGGCTTACATTCGTGTGAAATTAAAATATTTAGATGTTTCATCCTGCCAATTTTATTAGTTAGGGCTTACATTCGTATGAAATGGTGGGAGTTTCATCCTGCCAATTTTATTAGTTAGGGCTTACATTCGTGTGAAATGATCACACACGATCACACAAAAGGTGTTTCATCCTGTCAATTTTATTAGTTAGAGCTTACATTCGTGTGAATCGATCACACAAATAACCTGAAAGATGTGAGGATTTAGGTCGTGACAAATGAAAACCTCAGAATCCTAGGACGAGTTAGGGCTTATATTGTATAGCAGGGCTATACAAAGGCCTAAAGATAAGGTGAAGTTTTATGTTGCATAAGCAAGCAACCTTGAACTCCTATGGCTTTGTTGTTTAAGTCTAAGGAAGGAAGATTGGTGTAGCTGGGGAAGACAGGTTTTACTGTTGAAGATGTTCGTGCTACCCACCATGCTAGCTCCAAGCTCCTTGCCGCAATGTGTTTGAGTTTTCTAGTGTGTCAAGTTATAATGTTAAATCAAGTGGCCTTATGGTTGAAGTTCTTTAAATTTTATAAGGGCATATTAAAGTTAATTAGAGCGACACTTGTTAGGATCCTACGGTTCCCTCATTCTGGCACCTCTATTTTCTATTGGATTCGCTTATTCCAAATGAACTTACTAAACTCAACTTAATGAGTTTCATAATTTCATTTAAACCGTGGGAAGCCTCATTAGCAACCGTAGGTTTAAGGGATTCCCAATCATCCGATAGAAACATCTTAATTTAATTGCAATTGTAGTTTTATGTGATGTTTGTGATGAAATTTTAAGTTGTTTTAAATTTTGAATGTTGTGGTGGTGAATTTTATCTTGGTTAATTTTAATTTTGATTTTGGTTTTGGTTTTGGTTTTGTGGCTATCCTGATAGTTTTAGTTTTCATGCAGGGTGGCGTCGTTGTTTAGCTTGCCAATTTTGCTGAGTATAAGAGTACAGTATGAAAGTACAAGAAGGACAACACTGAAAATTGTAAAAGCGTATCTGGCGAGTCTTCTCGTTCCACCACCTGAAACTTAAAATGCATGTTAAGGCAGTTTATAGAGAGAAAGAAAAGTAAAGTTTTAGTAGTTTTACTAACACAATGTCATATATTGGTGGGTCCTTAGGAGTTTAATTAAGGATGATTTTGTCAAGCAAAACATATTAAGTTTAGTGGATTTCTGAGGTATCTAACAGATCTAGAGAAAGAGGCGGGTCCGTGCTACTTTCTCGCTGCCTGGTGGAAAGTATCGAGTTCTTTTAAACTTATTATGTTGCTTAATAATTCATCTTGTTAATACCCTTAATGCTCAGTGAACATTGATGTCTCAATTATCCCTAAGAATAGGGTAATTATCATTTATGATTCAATTTAAGTATTATGTTGGTGAAGACCCTTAAAGAGGCAAGTAAATATTGTTGGAACACTTAGCCAAATTTTAACCCTAATTGGGCTTGTAGTGTTTGAAAGATGTTTTAATTTTCATTGATATTTACTTTCTAATCCTCATTGAAATGAAACTTGATTTAGCCTAAGTCACTACTCTGCCCTTAAGACCTAGGTGAGTGTCTTAATTAGCTTTGAAAAGATCAAGCTTTAGGTGATCATGATTCATGATTTGAATTTTATTTGAAAATCAAAGTAGGGGTATTAAATTAATTAATTAGTGACTTCAAAAGTCATACCCTTAAGTCCTAGATTCATTTTATTTTAATAAACTTCCAAATTTTAATAATTTAGAAATTTATTTTATCTTTTTAATTAAGAAAGTGAGGTTGGTTTCTACCAATTAACCCCTAGTGTTTCAAACATCACTCATTTTATTTTAATAAACTCCCAAATTTTAATAATTTAGAAATTTATTAACTTATCTTTTCGAAAGTGCGATTGGTTTCTACCAATTAACCCCTTATGTTTCAAACATCAAATGAATTGATTAAGATCAGTGGTTACCCATTTTCCTCCTTGAATTAAGCCTAAATGTTAATTAAGGCTAAATTTCCAAAATTACACATTTCCCCGTAATGCTCTATCACCTCATAATTTGTCAAATTCAATTCAAATGACTTTGAAATTTTTATCCTACCTCGTTAATAGGTCAATTAAGACATCAGAGGAGAAAACGTGATTTTCCAAAATTTAATTTGATTTATATAATTATTTTAATGTAAAAATAGGATTTTTCAAAGAAAATTCCTAACTTGACCAAGGTGACTTCCAATCCCTTAAAATTTTTACTGGAGATAGAATTATACTAGAGAAGTCTTTATACCAAATTGCATGATTTTTTTATTTTTATTTTAATTATTACAATTATTTTAATTTCTGGGGTATTTACTAAATATAAAATATTTTAAATGGAGAATATTATGTTTTGTATTTTTGAAAAGTTTCCTTAAGGTCAGAGAACTTAGAGGAGAAGGTTTTATATTTTTTTGAATTTTATTCGATTTATTGAAATTATTTTAATGAAAACTCATTTTTAGCCTTTAAAAATCATTTTTATGCTTTAAAATTCAATATCTTTATTTAGAAAATTAGGAAAAACATTCTAGTTGTTCCTAAGTGATTAAGAAGCAATTTAGAATATTTTCATGAGTTTTACTATTTTTGTGATTTTTAGAGATTTTTAATTATTTAAATATTGAAATAGGTTAAAAAATCAAGTTCTTATTTTAAATATTATTTTATTCTTAGAAAATACCCCTGATCCCAGAGAACAAAAAAAAAATTTTTTTCTAAAATTTTGAGTCATATTTTGATTTTTAAAAAATCATTTAAATGCCAAAAATGGTGTTTATCTTTAAAAATCAACTTAGGTTATTAAATAAACTCATAATATTTTGAAAATTTTATGAAGAGTTCTCTAGGCAATAAACCATAGTGGAGATCAAAAATCAAGTCATTTAAATGTTTATATTTTCCAAAATTAGTTTTCTTAATGACTTAGGGTTTGTAAAAAATATGTATATTTTAAACGACTTGACCCATGGAAATTATTTCCAAAAGCTTCTCTAGTCATGGTGGACCTTCCAAAATTTTATTGGAATTTTCTAATCAATATGCTAGTTTTCATGATTATTTTAACAAAATAATGTGCAAAAACTTAAAAAATATAGATCTCTGTATAGGGACTTTCTCTGACTTTGGAAAAATCAGAGGATATTTTCCTTGATAGAGGCTACAACATGCCAAAATTTCAAACCAAGGTGATGTGTCAATATGCATGGGGAGTCAAATGATTTAAAACAGTGTTTAATTAATTAAAAATAAAATATATATCAAATGGACTTGAAATTTATTTCACATTATTTTCCTCTATTCACTGAGCAAAAGGGTATTTTTTATTTTATTTTTGTGAATTTTCTACACAAAGTTATGAATTTTCTAAGTTAGGGGTATTTAAATAAATAGGAAAAAGCCCTATTTATCTATTTAAACCGTGTGTGCCACCTCAACCTATGACGGCTCCGAAGCTCCACACGACATGCTTCCATTTGACGCCGCCATCCACCTCAGCTCTGACTCGGCCCATTATTTTTGTCCTGAAATGCTGTCCGGCTTGATCTTCTCCATCCATTTGATACATGCTCAATCAAATGGCTCCCCGTCATCGTCCGAGATAGAATGATCCCATGACTGTCCACACTAAAACCCTAAGATCTCAGCCAAGACTCAATCAAATTACCTCAAGTTTGTTCCTATGAACACGTCTAAGTGAAACGAACACATCCATATGGTAATCATGCAGTTAAATTAAGACTAATCAAATGGAGAATCAAAATAGGATCGGGATGAGGTGAGGTTTTATACCTTTGCTCTGAGAAGTGAAGCTTCAATCAGAGGGTCTTGGCATGTTTGTTGGGGTCCAAGGAGACTAGGGATTGAGCCCCTGATCTTGGTGTAAGGTCTAGGTATTAATTCGATCACGATCGGATTTAGGTGTTGGTCTAGAGCTATGGTAGAGGCTCTGTGGAAGGCGGATTTTTTGCGTTTTTGGCTTCTTTCTTGGTTGTGAAGGTGTGGGTAGAGTTAATTTGAGTTTGGTGGAGTGTGGAGATGTAATGGGCTCTGTCCTGGTTTCTAGTAAGGTTTCAAGCTCAAAATTGAGCTCCGATAATGGGAATTGGTGGGAAACAATGGTTGGAATGCACCAAGGGGATCTTAGGGAAGCTCTGTGGGAAGTTTGGAGAGGCATCTCTAAGGAAATTTCAGCACCCCTCCCATGGCCATGGAGGTGAGTCTTTATAAAATTTGCCATGGGGTGGCTCTGAGGGCATAAGTTTGGGTGCATTCTGGTGCTTAGTTGGAGAGCATAGGAGCTCCATCAATTGGTTTGGCTGAGGTGGCCTCTAGGTTTGATTTGGGTGAGGTGCCATGGGGGTGGCTGTTGGTTTTTAGCTTTTCTGGCCACTAGGATGGTCGACCGACCAGGGGGAGGTGGCTAGGAGCTCAGGGAACCCAGAGGAAAATGTTACATCAATTTAGTACAATAGTACCTAATTTTGGTAAGGATATCTTAAGCACATGCATTTTTTGAAATAAAATCCCTTGACTAACCTTTGGTCCATGGCTTGATTTAGGTGATTTCATGGTGTTTGGAATAGTCACTAGGTCTAATTATTGGCTGTGGTGGAGTTAATTTGGTGACTTTGGGTGGTTAGGTCACATTTAGTGCATGGGTCCAAGTGGGTACAAATGACCAAATCTTCGGTTTGGTCTAGGTTACCTATGACAATTAGCCCAAATAAATGTTTCTTTTATTGTAGATGATCATAAGGAACAACTTTGGTGAAGGATGCAAGTGGTTTTGAGCTTAATTGAAGGGTCAATTTTAGGGGATTTTGAATTTTAGTCAATTTGGTCAGGTTGGGTTAGGCTTGGGCTAAGTCTAAATTTATTGTTTTAAATAGTCAATATGGATCCCATGAAGAGTCTTCAACAAGAACTGGATGCCAATTTGGGGGTTAAGGCAATCAATAGGGTAAAATTTGGGGACTTAGCCAATTTGGGGCTAAATTTGGGAATTTGGATTTAGGCCAAAATAAAATGGATTTGAGGCTTCACCAAGGCCAATTGATGGTTGATTTTGATGTGTAGGAATGTTATGAAGATTTTGCAACATTAATTGGGGACAATTGACTAGGATATGGGTTCAATTTGGTAAGATTAGCTCATATGACCAAAATTGGGGGTTTGACCTATACCAAAATTGAGCTCAAATTATGGGCCAATTTAACTTGGATTAGGTCTAGTTTGGCCATATAAAAAGTTAATTTGATTTTAGGATTGGATATGGGGTCATATGAGGTCAAATTGATGGACATTTGGGTTGAATTTGGGCGAATTAGGGCCCTTAAAGGCAAATTTGGGGGTTTTGGTTAAAGATGGTCAAATTGGCCAAACTGGGTCATCTGGTAGTTGAGAAAAATGAAATTGGGAATATTTCGGATTTATTGAGGTTTTCTGAGAATTTTTTAAATATTTGAAATTTTGGGTTATGGAGGGGTATCTTGGTAATTTGGGGGTCTTTTAGGGGTAAAAAGCCAAGATGGGTAGTAGAGTTGAGGTACCAACCACCACCAACAAGTCATGGACCAATGGAAACCCCATTTTGGGTCCTCTATATAGTTGTCTTAGCCAAATCATAGCCCTAAGGCTGGTAGGTTTATGGGGTCATCTACATGAGTATCCGAAAAAGATCAATAGACCTAGGCTAGAAATTTGAGTTTAAGGTTGTGAGGAAATGTGAGTGTAGAGTAGTCTACTGAGTGCCTTAGCTCCAGACCAACATCCAGGGTCAACCCTAAGGTCCAACAGTCCTAAGGGTGACTCATCTTGAGTTTTCCCCATAGTGACCCTACCTACTAAGTGCTAGAGGTTGGGATCAATATGTGGAATTTCAAGTTGAGTAAAGAAGAGGGCAGAATTTTTAATGGTGAGGGTTCCATGTCTAGTTTTCTAAAAATAGTCAATAGGAAATTCCTATCGCTAGACCTTAAGCTACTGAAGAGGAAAAAATAAACAGCAACCAAAAGTGAGATCAACAAATGGACCCCAATAGGTGTGGTGTGCTGGGCAAGCACACCGCGCGTATTGGCGTTGACTGACGAGATCAACAAAAACCAATACAAACTCCTAAGTCAACAGACCCAGAAGTATGTGTAGAATTGTGTGTGTGATTTGTTTTATTTCCACTAGGGGTACCAGCGGATGATCGTATGATTGAAATTAAGGAGGGACTCTCGCTGGGGATCGGATAGTGAATTTTGAGGTATGGAATTTCAGGTATTTATAAAGGATGGGAACCAGTATGTAAGTGCTGACCCGAGGTGGAATTTGAAATTTAAGTATCAATTCTGAAAAGACAAGAAGGGTCGGATTTTAGGTACCGACTTTAAAAAATGAGAATCAAAATTTATGTACTGATTCGAAGATGTGAGAATTGAAATGTAAGTATCAATCTCGAGAAGAGAGTTGAAATTTAGGTATCCACATCAAAATGTGAGAATTTAAATGTAGGTATCAATTCTGAGAAGAGAGTCAAAATTTAGTTATCGACCTCGAAATGTGAGAATTGAAATGTAGGTATCAATTTCGAGAAGAGAGTCAAAATTTATGTATCGACCTCAAAAGGTGAGAATCAGAATTTAGGTATTGACTCAAAGATGTGAGAATTGAAATTTAGGTATCAATTCGAATATGTCAAAATTGAAATGTAGGTATCAATTCAAAGATGTGAGAATTGAAATGTAGGTATCAATTCGAAGATATGAGAATTAAAATATAGGTATCAATTCGAAGATGTGATAGTCAGGATTAAGATATCGACCTCGAAAGGATAAGAATCAGAATCTTATGTACTGATTTGAAGATATAAGAATTGAAATTAACAAAGAGTTTGTGGTGTTGAAAAAGTGTATCGTGTGAAAATGTTGATTTTGCAGAAAATTTGTAGAGCTTTGTGGGGTTTTGTGCAGAATACAAAATTTTGCGGGGATTGGAGAGAGTTAATGCAGATAAAGATGGTTGTGTTCCGCGCACAAAGAGTAAGAAATTCTGGAAATGAGAGAATCCTCTCAACATATTCATTTCATTTTCTTGTTGTTGTTATCAAATTTAATTTTTCAAAATATGTCTTTAAAGTTTTAATTTTAATTGGTTGATTTTCAAAAGAAATTTGTTTTGCTGTTTATTTATTGGTGATTATTTTCCTTTAAATTTTATTTATTATTAAAGGTTTGTTGTTTCTTTCATTTTCATTGAAATTCTGAACCAACATGTGGTTCGTGGCTTTCATCCCTCGCACAAAAAGGCAACTGATAGAAAGACACAATTTGAGAGAAATTTCCATTAAATTGCTCCAATAAGGATGTCATGAATGAAACATAGGCTAATGCCTCAAAAGGTACATTATGTAGTCCATGTCAAAATACATCGAGAACATCTCATGATATGTATACATTGTAGACTGAATACATCAGATACATTTCATGTTGTTAAAAGAAAGAAAGTGAACCCTCTATACCAGGTATGTTGAGCTCCTGATCAAGCAGACCTTCTAAGTCATGCTACAGGATAAGAGTTCCCTTCACATGAACTTAGATATACAACCTTCTCACAGATCGTATGGAAGTAACTCTTCCAATCCTCGATCCTACTGGAATCTATATGGCATTTTATTGTCATCCATCCTGCGGAAAGTCACAGACAGCCTACGGTGTCGTACTCCTGAAATGCAATGTTTGGCAACATTTGCACCGTTGCCCTTTAGAACAAGTACTGAACCGACTGGAAAAGGAATCTCCACAGAACCTTTGGATTCACCAAAGCCAACGATATCAATTTCTTTTCCCAAATAGAATCTTGATTTTGCTCAGAAGTGAGACCGTGCAGAAGGGCCTCACAAAATCATGATGATCAATGTGTTGGGGAATGCAATCACCCTCTTCGTAAATATTGATAATGCAACTGTTGGGAATGCAGGTAGTAGGTAGAATATTCTATTTGATCATCATCTTAATCATTCATTTTATCATTGGCGGTAGCGGATCTACTTGATCATGTATGAGGATCCCAGGCGGATTCTCCTGTCTGTCATTCGTGAAGTTATAACAATAGCCACATTGGATTGGGATTCTTCCCTTCTCTCTGATCCACTTCATTGGCTCAGAATATGTCCTTTCCATGAGAAGGCCCGCTCGACCTCTGTCTCTTAAAATGAAGATGCAGTCCAGAATGTTTCTTTCATCAGACTTAGAGAAAACCTTGTTGTACAGCTCCAGGCCTTCCAATATGTTGACGAACTTTCCCTGAACCTCTTCATAGAACTCGAATTCTCTTTTATTTACTCTACTTATCTTGTAGTATTCTACCATACCAGGGGTTGGCAGCTATTGCAAGCGTTCCATCCTTCGAGTATCGGCGGGAACCCAAACTGGTGCTGGTCGATCTGGAATATGAGACTCGACCTCTAACGGGATGTAGGACCTTGGGCTCCATGGTACGTACTGATATGTCCCCAACAGGACATATGGTTCATCCATCGTGAAATCCAAAGTCTGAGACTCATTAAGCTCGGAATTGGTCTAGTTTGGCCATATCAAAAGTGAATTTGAGTTTAGGATTGGAATTGGGGTCAATTGAGGTCAAATTGGTGGACATTTAGGTTGAATTCGGGGAAATTTGGGCCCTTAAAGGCAAATTTGGGGGTTTTGGTTAAAGATGGTCAAATTGGCCAAATTGGGTCATCTCATAGTTGAGAAAAATGAAATTAGGAATATTTGAGATTTATTGAGGTTTTCTGAGAATTTTTGAATTTTTTGGAATTTTGGGCTATGAAGGGGTATCTTGGTAATTTGGGGGTGTTTTAGAGGTAAAAGGCCAAGATGGGTATTTTGGAAGAGTTGAGTTACCAACCACCACCAACAAGCCATGGACCAATGGAAACCCCATTTTTGGTCCTCTATATAGTGGTCTTAGCCAAACCATAGCCCTAGGGCTAATAGGTTTAGGGGGCCATCTACATGAGTATCCCAAAAAGATCAAGGGACCTAGGCTAGAAATTTAAGTTTAGGGTTGTGAGTGAATGTGAGTGTAGATGAGTGTACTGAGTGTCTTAGCTCCAGACCAACACCTAGAGTCAACCCTAAGGTCCAGCAGTCCTAAAGGTTACTCATCTTGAGTTTCCCCCATAGTTACCTACCTACTAAGTGCTAGAGGTTGGGTTCAATATGTGGAATTTCAAGTTGAGTAAAGAAGATGGTAAAATTTTTAATGGTGAGGGTTCCATGTCTAGTTTTCTAAGAATAGTCAATAGGAAAGTCGTATGGCTAGACCTTAGGCTACTAAAGAGGAAAAGCTAAACCTCAATCATAAGTGAGGTCAACAAATGGACCCCCAATAGGTGGGGTGTGCTGGGCAAGCACACCGCGCGTATTGGCGTTGACCGATGAGATCAACAAAAACCAATACAAACTCCTAAGTCAACAGACCTGGAAGTATTTGTAGAGTTGTGTGTGTGATTTGATTTATTTCTGCTGGGGATACTAGGGGATGATCGTATGATTGAAATTATGGAGAGAGTCTCGCTGGGGATTGGAGAGTGAATTTCGAGGTATGGAATTTCAGGTATTTATAAAGGATGGGAATATGTATGTAAGTGTTGACTCGTGGTGAAAATTGAAATTTAAGTATCAATTTTGAAAAGACAAGAAGGGTCAGATTTTAGGTACCGACCTCAAAAGATGAGAATCAGAATTTATTTACTGATTCGAAGATGTGAGAATTGAAATGTAGGTATAAATCGTGATAAGAGAGTCGAAATTTAGGTATCGACCTCGAAATGTGAGAATTTAAATGTAGGTATCAATTTCGAGAAGAGAGTTGAAATTTAGGTATCGACCTCGACATGTGAGAATTGAAATGTTGGTATCAATTCTGAGAAGAGAGTCAAAATTTAGGTATCAACCTCGAAAGGTGAGAATCAAAATTTAGGAACTGACTCAAAGATGTGAGAATTGAAATTTTGGTATCAATTTGAAGATGTGAGAATTGAATTGTAGGTATTTTTATTGAGAATTGAAATGTAGGTATCAATTCAAAAATATAGGTATCAATTCAAATATGTGAGAATTGAAACAGTACTTACATTCCGTCTCTCTCTTTTGGAATAGATACCTAAATTTCAATTCCCATTTCACGATATATACCTAAACCAAGTATTGTTGACTTTGATCCATTGATCTTTTGGGAGACTCATGTAGATGTTCCCCTAGACCCACTGGCCCTAGGCTGTGGTTTAGCTAAGGTCAGTGCATAGAGGACCCAAATGGGGATTTCATTGGTCCATAGCTCATATAAGGTGGTTGACACCCCAATTCGACCAAATAATCAAACCTAGCCTTTTTCCCACAAATCCACCCAAACTACCTCAATGCCCTTGAAACCCTAAATTTGACTAAAATTCCCAAATTCATTCAAAATACCCAAACTTCTTCAAAAATCATTTCAAACTATTTCAAAATATTCGAATTGCCGAAATCTACAAAGAAATTTCAAAATTACCAAAATACCCTCAAGTTTGCCAAAATTACAAAATACCATTGGCACACCAAACTTTCCAAAAACATCCAAAATCACTTCAAATGTCTCCAAAACCAATTTGGACCCTTCCATTAAACCCAATTTGACCATTTTGACCAAAACCTCCAAATTGCCTTTTAATGGCCCAATTTATCCAAATTCACTTCAAATGTCCATCAATTTGGCCCCAATTCCTCTCAATTTCAGTCGTAAACTCAAATTCAACTTTCATATGATCCATCCAAACCAAATCCAAGCCTAATTGACCCATGCTTTGAGCTTAATTTTGATCAAAATCAAAAAATCCCAATTTTGACCTTATGACTTGACCTCTCCTAATTGAACCATATGATCTAATCTATTGCCTTAATTTGAATCCTAAACTTTTCATAAAAATCCTACACATCATATTGGACCGTTAATTGGCCCTAATCAAGCCTCAATTTCACCCAATTTTAACCCAAATTCAAAATACCTAAATTTGCGCCAAAGTGGCTATGTCTCCAAATTCCACTAAATTGAATGCCCTAACCTCAAAATTGGCACCCAATTGATGTTGAGAAATCTTCATGACATTTTTACATACCATTTTGAGCCATTAATTTAGATCTACCCCAACCTTAGCCCAACCTTGACCCAGATTTAACCCAACACCCCTAAATTGACCAAATGCCCAAAATCCTCCAAGTTGAACCTCCAAACTAATTAAAAAATCACTCCAAATCTCTTCTAAACCTTTTATGACAATCAACTACATAATGTTGATCAATTATTTGAGCTCAATGTCATGGCTAGCTGATACACCTAAAATATATAGTATTTTTAACCACATTTTTATACCTATTTTTGAGATATTGCACTTTTATAGAAGGTTTTATTTTGTGTTTTTCTTGCAGAAGCAAGTAAAAATTGAAAAAAAATGCTTAAAAGAGTGAAAAAGGATTAAATTTGGAGCAAAAAGGTGAAAAATTATGCAAAATTTTTTTGGCGCCTAAGAGACAGATCCGGCGCTTAAGTGCCGGTTAAACAGAGAAGGTCGCGCCTAAGCACCGAGACCACACGCTTAAGCGCTAGTGGCAGTTAATAGATGAGTAAAATCAGTTTTCACAAATTTCAAAATGGTCTTTGAGGCACCCATTGGCTTAATAGGTGGTTGTAATCACCATGGACAAAAATTATCATGAAAGGATGCATCTCTTGGGCAAATACATCGAATCAAGACACATTTTGAAGAGATCCCAAGGCACCTCATGGAAAACTATAAAAGAAAGAAGAGAGGACTTAGAAAAGAGTCCTGAAAATATTGGCAAGTTTTGAAAGTTCTTCTCAAGGGAGTTAGTTTGGAGAGATTTTCAGGAACCATTTTTTATTTACTTTATCCTTTTTTGTTATTTTGTTTTAAGTGATTGTAAAAGAGAAGAGATTTAAATGAACTTCAAAAGTTTGGTAGAGGCCTTGAGATAATTTTTTATCTTTTTGTTTTAGACTACTTTTGGTTTTAATCGAGACTTATTGTTGGTTTGACAAATTCTTTTTAACTAAAGTGTGGTTTTGTTTTCTCCATGTATTCTGAGTAGTTTTCTTTATCTTTCTTCTTGAAATGATAAGTAATTAAGTTTTGGATGGNCTGATTGAGTGCAAATAAAAGGGAAATATTCATTGATGACTGTAGTGTCAGAGGACTTTAAAGTGACAGGTTAAAGCCCCCTACTTGGTTTATTATTTTAGGTTATGATACGAGAATGTTAGCCCCCAAGTGGAGGGAATCAAGGGAACTCTAAATTGAGAGCTAGTATCTTCTCTGCCTAGCCGGTCTTCAGAACTATTCAAACTTTAAACTAGCCATTGTTCTTTATAGCATCTCTAGTAAGGGTTAAGATTATTATTGCTCCTATTTGGAAAAACACAATTTGCATACTTTCAAAACAGATTTCCAACACTTATTATTGATTCATGATAAGAAGAAAGATATTTTTATATTAAGTACTTTTCTTCTACAAAAACTTTAGTTATCTTTTTAAATTGTTATTGTTTCGTTAAAATATCAAAAATACCAAAATATTTAAATTTTAAATCCTATCAAAAATTATTTTTATTTTAAGTAATTATCTTTTGAAGAATAGAAAAAATTTATAAAAAGTGCATATTGCATAATCTTCCTTGTGGGTTCGATATTCAGGTCTTAATCAAAAAGTCTTATATTACTTAATAACGATACATATACTTGTGTAGTATCTGAATATAAATATATATAAATAAAAAAGTTAAATTCTTATTTTTCTTCAGGATCAAGTTTTTTGGTTTTATTATAAAATAAGGAAAAATAAGTGAAAAATACCATAAGAACTATTGTTATATTGTGCATAAGCATTAAGTCGGGATCACTAGCCTAACCCAAACCCAACTTCTAGCCATTTTGACCTAAATTGAACCAATGCACCAAAATTGACTTAGCCATGTCTAAGCTACAAAATTAATGACACCACAACCACCAAATACTCCCTAAGGACGAGGATAAACCCACATAAACCAGCCAAGATGACCTATGGACCATTGGTCCCCTGATTTAAGGGATTTCACCCCATATTTAGCCTAAACTCAATTATCTTCTCTATCGTCACTTACTCTTAGGAGTTAACCATCATTAAGCACCCTCTGGCCTTGCTGAGCCAAGAAGTGACCATACCCTGGCCAGCCACCTCCTCAACCACCGGAAACAACCAGCCCAAGGGAGCCCCAAGTGGCCAAAACCAAAAAGTAAACCTCCCTGACTTGGCTCACTCGCATTGGCTATTGGAGCATTTCTCCCCTCAATCTCAGTAAGCTTTAGCACCCAAATCCCAGCCCTGAGCTCCACTAGACAACAATGGCTATAAATGTAGCTCTCCATGGCCATAAATGGAGCTCTCCACAGCCACGGAAGGGAGTGCTGGGAACCTTAAGGAAACTCTCCCAAATTCTCACCAAAGCTTCTCTAAACAATCCCAAGTGCAATACCCTTGCTCTTAGCCACTTATAGACACCCCTTACAGCCAATTTCTCCACTGAAATTTTCTCTAAAACCAAGACAGATCTCTCGAGTCCATCACAATGAACCAAACTTCAATTAATTATGCACACAGCATCCCCACACTGAAAGAAGTTGATTCCAACGAAAGCCCCCTCTGAAATAGTCTCTAGCATGGCTCTAAACCAAAACCTGAAATCCACCTTGGTCGAAATCATACCTAGACAATTGACAATGGCTTGAGACTTCATCCGGAAGTTTTTTGGGTTTTGGCCACTTTGGGCTCCCTTATAAATGCTTCATACTCTCTCTGCACTTCCCCATCAAATCACTCAATAAATGAATAGCTTCCTTAGTAAACTTGTCTGGCATGAATCCAAATTGATTTAGAGAAATATTTGAATCACATCATAACCTAAGTTTAATTACTCTCCCATAACTTAATGTATGGCGCATTAACTTTGCTCATCTATAATTTAAAAACTCTTGTACATCTCCTTTATTTACTCTTTTTCCACTCATCAAAAATATTTTTAATTTTAAAATAATATTAAAAATATTTGTAAACTAAGAAATTGTTTGATCTCCTAAATATTTTCACACTTCTATTGGAAATGCATCTACTATTTTTTTTCATACATCATTTTCTTTAATGTCTCCTTAACTTTCATTTTACTGAAGATATAACAAAAATTTAAAATATATATATTATTATTTACAATATCAAGATCACTAAAGTCAATTGTATTTTCACTGTTTTCAAGATATTTTTTTTTCAAAATATCTCACCCACCTATATTGAATATCCAATCGAAGCTATCACAACCATCTGATTGAGGCCTCCCCTCTTAGAGAAAGGTATTGAACCTCAACCCTAATCCTATTTTGATTCTCTATTTGTAATAACTTGATTTCATACATGATTAACCATATATATGTGTTTTTCTTGAGTAGACGAAGGTTTAAAAACAAACCCTACGCAATTTAGTTGATTCTAGGCCAAGATCTTAAAGTTTTAGTGTGAATGGCTTACGGGTTAGGTCACTTGGGGACAATAATGGAGAGCCATCCGATCGCGCATGTATCCAACCAATGAGGGAGGTTAAGTCGGACTAGCGGAAGGTGCGTAAACCATGAGCCACATGGAAGCTGAGGTGGATGGCAACGTCAAATGGGAGCGCACCGCGTGTGAATTAGGAGCTACTAAAGGTTGAGTTGGCACCGCACTGGATAAATAGAAAAATAGGGATTTTTGATTTATTTTAAATGCCCAAATTTCAATAATCCATATCTTTCTCCAAAAAAATCATTAAAATAAAATAAATGATACCCTTATGCTCAGTGATTAGAGGAGAATAATTTGAACTAAAAATAAATATTATTTTCCATTTTCCCTAATTTTTAATGAATTAAATACCCTCTATGGTATTTCAATTATCCATGACTAAATTATACTCACCATGGCATGAAATTTTGAGGGTTCATTCGTCATGACAAAGGCTATGTCTTCTAATTTTTCAAAAGTCAGAGGACATCTCTATGCTTTTAGCCCTAATTTTCAAGCTAAGCTGACCATTTTGACTATTTTAATTATATAAATCAAAACATCATTTGGAAATGTATGGGAATAATTTTAGTAGGTTTCGTATGGTTAGAGAAGTCTAAGAAAAATATCATGATGCTTTAAATTATACTGTAAATTTCAATAATTAATTAAATCTAAATAACTTGATTGAATTTTCGTAAATTATGTACTTATCAAAAATTGGCAAAATCAACTCCCATTATACATAAAAATCATGTTTACTCACTATAAAAATTTTAAAAATTATTTGATTAAGTTCAGATATTAAAGTTGATTTTTTTAGGAACCTTATATTTTTGTACAAAAAATAATTATATTAAAATAAATACATTTGAGAAAATTATGAAAAATTGGTTTTTAACCTCCATGTGATCACAGGCACTTAGGAAAAATAAAAATTGATTTTTAGAAAATAGTTAATTTTCAAGCCTTATTTTGAATTTTAAAATAATTAAAAATAAAAAAAATCCAAAAATATCAAAACATTTCAAAATATGCCTTATTGTCCTCTAATCACTTAGGACTCGTTAAAATATTTTTCCTAATTTTCCTAGATTAAAAATAAATTTTAAAAGGCCTAAAGGTGGATTTTCTTCATTCTCCCATTAAAATAATTATAATAATTTCATTCAAAAAATCATGAAATTTTGTCTAAGTATTTCTCTAATCTAGGAAAACCTCTAAAAATTTTCTCATAAATAAATACTTTATTTTGGTAATTCAAATAAATCAATTTCTAAATAATCATATTTTCTAAGCTCAAATAAATAATTAAATCAAATTAAATTTTGAGAGGTCCACTTAATCTCCTTTAGACATTATAATTACCTCATGAATATTACACTCTAAAACCTAAAAATTATCTGACTTGTGTTTAATGAGTTATGAGGTGAAGTGCCCTAAGGACAAAATATTCATTTTAGACTTTGGTGTCTTAATCAAAATTTAGGACTAACCAAGGGAGAATGGGTAATTTTGATCTTAATAAAAATGTTTCGATGATTGAAATACAACGAGATTAAAAAGGTAGAAACCCACTCACCACACTTGCACAACATCAACAAAATCATAATTCTCCAAATCTTCATGGATTGGAAGTCAACTAAGATTAAATGATTCTTAAGTGATGGGCTTAAGTCCGAAGGATGATAATGTACTTTTCTTAAGCCCAAAGTTAAGGATGATGTGATCATTCAATAAGGATACACATCACTTGAATCAAAATTTTAATAACCAACACTTAACTTATCATGATTGTTAAAGGCTTAATAGTGACCTATGCTCGACGCTTAAACTCAATTGGTTGGATTTAGAAGATAATATGATTGGCGATTAATATCTTTCAACACTTTGTGGGTACCACAACCTTTAAATAACTTAAACTTGCCTTAAGGGCACTCACTCACATAACTCCTAAATGGAACATCAATTGATTGATCAAGTACCCTATCATGGGGATAATTAAATTATCAGGTCTCACTGAACAACAAGGTAGTCACACTTCAACCTCAGATGATTAATAGAACAATATGATAAGTCCAAAAATGAACTCAGAATGTTTCAAGAGACCTTGAAAATGATCTAGGGTCATGCCCTGAGCACTTTGAAATCTATTCAACATTCCAAAGGGCAAACTGGACTTTTTATACTTCCATTCTAAAATCATCCACTAGGATCTTTTGAGACTCAATAAAATCATTACTTGGGGTTTGGTAGCTAAACTTTCATATAGTCTTGCACCTTTCTGTACTTCTTGTCTTGAGCTTGAATGTTAAACAACGATGTCACCATGCATGGAAACCAAAACTAGTTGGATGGTCGTAAAACCAAAACCAAAACTAAAATCAACTAAGATAAAATTCACCACCACAACATTCAAAATATAAGACAAGTCAAAATTTAATCACAAACATTACAAAACAACAATTTCAACTAAATTAAGACGTCTCTATTGGATGATCGAGAATCCCTCAAAGAAGGTAACCTATGGTTGCTAATGAGACTTCCCTTGGTCTAAATGAAATTATGGAACTCAATTATTTGAGTTTAGTAAGTTCATTTGGACTAAGTGAATCCAATAGAAAATAGTGGTACCAAAACGAGAAAATCATGGGATCCTAACCGGTGTCGCTCTAATCAACTTTAATATGCCCAATAATATTTAAAAAACCATAACCTTAGGGACATCTGATTTGACATTATAACTTGACACATTAGAAAACTTAAATTTGTCACGACTAGGAGCTTGGAGCTAGCATTGTGGGTAGCATGGCCAGCTTCAACAACAAGATGATTTACAACAACATATCTTTCCTTAGAATTAAGCAACAAACCATAAGATTTCGAGGTTGTTTGGTTATACAACATAAATTCTCACATTATCTTTAGGCCTTTTGTATAGCTCTGTTTTACAATATAAACCCTAACTCGTCTTAGGATTCTATGGTTGTCGTTTATCATGACCTAAATCTCCACATCTTTCAGGCTATTTGTGTGATCTTTTGACACAAATGTGAGCCCTAAAAAATAAAATTGACAGGATGAAACATTTAGATATTTCTCTCCAAAATTTCAGCCAAACCATAGAATAGCTTGGGGAGTCACCGAGGTTCTCCTAAGGATCTGTGACCTCCCCTGGTTCTTCCTCCTTTGGATTCTACAACAAAATGTTCCAAATTTGAGTCATTCCCCTTTCACACCTCTTTGTCCGATCTCATTGAAAAGTTATATCCTTTTGAACTCTTTGAAGATAATATTCCTGATGTTTATCGAGAGTTTTCTTAGGTGACTTCGGTTATCTAAGATGTAATTAACTATAGAGGCTTGCTCTTATAGGAAGCTTTTCAAAACCCAGCATAATAAAAATCTTATTTAATTATATGTGTTAAATAGGAGAACTTATCGGTAAATAAAAATGGTTTCAAAGACCAAACGGATATCATATATTTCTTAGTTTATTTGATCGAGCCTCACCCTCAAGTCTTATGTTTTTATTTCGGGATAAATACAAGGTTTGAGGTATAGTGCATTTTCATTTAAACTATGAAAAATTTGGGATCAGTTTGATTTCATTTTTTTCTAAATTTATTTATATATATGTATATATATATATATATATATATATATATATATATATATATATATATATATATATATATATATATATATATATATATATATATATATATA
>JXCR01146278.1:28637-116292 GCA_002079205.1 Phalaenopsis hybrid cultivar
ATATATATATAATTTAGAAAAATAAGAAATCAACCCAATCACATATCTTTCATAGTTCAAATGAATGAGCACTACACTTCAAGCCATGTATCTATCCTGAAAGAGAAATACAAAACTTGAGGGTGAAGCTCGATCAAATAAACTATAAAATATATGGCATTTATTTGGTATACAAAAACCATTTTTATTTATAAACCGACAAATTCTACTATTTAATGCGAAGAATTAAATAGGGTTTATGGTTCAGAAAAGCTTCATATAATGGAAAACCCCTATATTTTACTACATCTTAGATAACCTAAGTCACCTAAGAAAACCCTCAATAAAAATTAGAAGATATTATCTTTAAAGAGGTCAAAATCATAGGGCTTTTCAATGAGATCAGATAAAGAGGTGTGAAAGGGAAAAGACTCAAATTTGGAACATTTATTTTTGGAATCCAAAGGAGGAAGAACTAGGAGATGTCACAGACCTAGAGGCGAACCTCGGTGATTTCCCAAGCTACCCTATAGTTTGGCTTCAATTTTGAAGAGAAATATTTAAGTATTTCATCCTGTGAATTTTATTAATTAGGGCTTACATTTGTATGAAGCAATCACACAAATAGCCAGGAAGATGTGAGGATTTAGGTCATGAAGAACGACAACCTCAGAATCCTTAGACGAGTTAGTGCTTAAATTGTACAACAGGGCTATACAAAAGCCTAAAGAAAATTTGAGGATTTGTGTTTTATAAGCAAACCACCTCGAAGTCCTATGGTTTGGTTATTTAATTCTAAGGAAAGAGTGGTTTAGTTAATGTAGACATGTTCTGCTGTTTAAGATGGTCGGGTTGCCCACAATGCTAGCTCCAAGCTCCTCATTGCGGTAAGTTTAGATTTTCTAATGTGTCAATTTATGATGTCAAATCAGATGTCCCTAAGGTTATGGTCATTTAAATATTATGTGGCATATTAAAGTTGAATAGACCAACACGAGTTAAGCTCCTACGGTTCCCTCGTTCCGGTACCACTATTTTCTTTTGGGTTCACTTAGTCCAAATGAATTTACTAAACTCAACTGAATGAGTTCCATACTTTCATTTAGGTCGTAAGAAATCTCATCAGCAATCATAGGTTACCTCATCCGAGGGATTCCTGATCATCCGATAGAGACGTTTTAATTTAGTTGCAATTTTTTTGTGATATTTGTGATTAAATTTTGAGTTATCTTATATTTTGAATGTTATGGAGATAATTTTATCTTAATTGATTTTTTTAGTTTTGGATTTGGTTTTACACCTATCCTAGTAGTTTTGGTTTTCATGCAGAGCGACATTGTTGTTTAACATGCAAGCTCAAGGCAAGAAGTACAAAAAGGTATGTTGACCTCACTTTTGGTTGAGGTTTAGTTTTTTCTCTTTACTAGCCTAAGGGATTGCCATAGGACTTTTCTATTGACTATTCTTAGAAAATTAGATAAGGAACCCTCACCATTAGAAATTCCAATCCCCAAACTACCCATATACCCTTAGGACCACAAATTTGGCCAAAATCTCCAAATCTAACCAAAATACCCAAACTTGTTCAAAAATCATTTCGAACACCTTGAAAACACCCAAATTACCCAAAATCCCCAAATTGGCCAAATTACCAAATACCCTTCTTGGGCCCAAAATTCCAAAAATTCCAAAAAATCCCAAAATTTTCCAAAAAATTCCAAATATTCCCAATTTCATTTTCCTAAACTATCACATAACCCAATTTGGCCAATTTGACCATCTTTGATCAAAACCCCCAAATTGCCCTTTAAAGGCCCAAATTTCCCCAAATTCAACTCAAACGTCCATCAATTTGATCTCAATTTACCTCAATTTCAATCCTAAACTCAAATTAACTTTTGATATGGAAAAAATAGACTAAATCCAAGCTTGATTGGCCCATGATTTGAGCCCAATTTTTGGTATAGGTCAAACCCCCAATTTTGGTCACATGACCTAATCTCACCAAATTGAACCCATAGTTTATTCAATTGGCCCCAATTAATGTTGAAAAATCTTTTTAATATTCCTACACATCAAAATCAACCATCAATTATCCTTGGTGAGGCCTCAAACTTATTTGATTTTGGCCTAAATCCAAAATTCCCAAATTTAGCCCCAAATTGGCTAAGTCTTCAAATTTTATCTAACTTGATTGCCTTAACCTCCAAATTGGCACCCAATTCATGTTGAAAACTCTTCATAGGGTCCCCGATTGACTTAAGCTCCAAATTGGCATCCAATTCATGTTGAAAACTTTTCATGGGGTCCCTATGGACCATTTAAAATAATTAATTTGGAATTATCCCAAAGCTAGCCCAAGCTAGACCCTAGCCTAGCCCAACATAATCAAATTGGTTAAAATTCAAAATTCCCTCAAATTGACCCTTCAATTGAGCTCAAAACCACTTTCATCCTTCACCAAAGTTGTTCATTATGATCATCTACACCAAATAAAACATTTACTTGGGCCAATTTACATGACGAACCTAGAAAAAACCCAAGACTTGTTCATTTTCACCCACTTAGACCCATGCACTAAATGTGACCCAACCACCCTAAAGCAACCAAATTAAATCCGCCTCACCCATTAGTTGACTCTTAAGACTAAGCCAAAACCCAGCTAACCACCTAAACTAAGCCATGGAACAAAGGTCCCACAAATTAAGGAGTCTTATTCCAAAAAATATACATGCTTAAGATATCCTTGCCAAATCAAAACACATTTGCAGTAAATTCTTATGATGGATTCCTCTGGATGCTTTGAGCACCTAGCTACCTCCCCCTGGCCAGCTGGCCAGCCTAGTGGCCAAAAAATGGCCAAACTGAGAGCCACCCCCATGGAGCTTCACCCAAATCAAACCTAGAGGCCAGCTCATTCAAATTGAATTGTAGAGCTCCTTTGCCCTCCACCTAAGCACCACATTACACCCCTTAATTGGCCATGAGAGCCACCATAACCACATTTTCATAAAAGGCCACCTCCATGGCCGTTAAACTAAGTGCTGAAATTTTCTTAAAGAGACCTCTCCAAATTGACCCCAGAGCTTCCCTAAGATCCCCTCAGTGCATCCCAACTACTTTCCCTCACCAATTTCCACTACCGGAGTTCAATTTTGAGCTTGAAACCTTGCCGGAAATTAGGATAGAGCTCATTACACCTCCACACTCCACCAAACTTAAATTAACTCTACCCACACCTTGACAATAGTGAAAGAAGCCAAAGCCTCATAAAATCCCCCTTCCACAGAGCCTCTACCATAGCTCTTGACCAACACCCAAATCCGGTCGTGATCGAATTCCTACTTAGGCCTTACACCACAGCAAGAGGGTTAATCCCTAGCCTCTTTAGACCCTAATAAACGTACCAAGACCCTCTGATTGAAGCTTCACTTCTCATAGCAAAGGTAAAAAACTTCTCTCCCTCCCGAGCCTATTTTTATTCTACATTTGATTAGGCTTAATTTAATTGCATGATTACCATATGGATGTGTTCGTCTCACTTAGATGAGTCCATAGGATCAAACCCGAGGTGATTTAGTTGAGTATAGGCCAAGATTTTAGGGTTTTAGTGTGGACGGTCACGGGATCATTCTATCGGGGACGATGACGGGGAGCCGTTTGATCAAGCATGTATCAAATGGATGGAGGTGATCAAGTCGGACAACACTTCGAAACATAAATCACGGGCCGAGTCAGCAGCTACATGGATGACGAAGTCCAACTAGAGCGCGCTACGCTTGCCTTCGGAGCTACCTAAAATCTAGTCATGCTATTTAAATAGATAAATAGGGATTTTTCCTGTTTATTTAAATACCCCTAACTTCAAAAATTCATAACTTTGTATAGAAAAATCAAAAAAATAAAATAAAAAACCCTCTTGCTCAGTGAATAGATTAGAACAATATGGAATTAATTTTAAGTCCATGTGATGCATATATTATTTTTAATTAATTAAATACTGATTTGAATGTTTTGATTCTCCATGCATTTAGACTTATCACTATATCTTGAATTTTTTGGCATGTTGTAGCCTCTGTAAAGGGGAACATCCTCTAATTTTTTAAAGTCAGAGGAGGTTCTTGGACAGAGATCCATATTTTTTAAGTTTTTGCACATTATTTCCTTAAAATAATCATGGCAATTAGCATGTTGACTAAAAATTCCAAGAAAACTTTGGAAGGTCCATCATGATAAGAGAAGCTTTTGAAAATAATTTCATTGGTCAAGTCATTTAAAATGTACTTAATTTTAATGAACACTAAATCATTAAGATAATTAATTTTAAATAATATGAACATTTAAATGACTTGATTTTTGATTTCCACAGTTATTTATGATCCAGAGAACTCACTATAAAAATTTCAAAATATTTTGAGTATATTTGGTAACTTAAATTGATTTTTAAAGATAAACATCATTTTTAGCATTTAAATGATTTTTAAAAAATCAAAATGTAACTAAAAAATTTATAAAAAACTTATTTTTCAGTTCTTTGTGATCAGGGGCATTTTATAAAAATAAAATGATATTTAAAATAAAAACTTCATTTTTAACCTATTTTTAATATTTAAATAATTAAAAATCCCTAAAAATCACAAAAAATAATAAAACTAATGAAAATATTCTAAATTGCTTCTTAATCACTTAGGAGCAATTAGAAAATTTTGCCTGGTTTTCTAAATAAAGATATTAAATTTTAAAGCTTAAAATTGATTTTTAAAGGCTAAAAATGAGTTTTCACTAAAAATAGATCTAATAAATCAAATAAAATTTAAAAAAATAAAAAATCTTCATTTCTAAGCTCTCCAACTTGAGGGAGACTTTTTAAAAATACAAAACTTGATTTTCTCTGTTCAAAATATTTTATATTTAATAAATACCCCGGAAATAAAAATAATTCTTAAAATTCAAATAAAATTTAAAAAATCATGATATTTGGTCCAATTTTTTCCCTAGTTCAGGTCTACCTTCAGTAAAAATTTCAAGGGATTGAAAGTCACCTTGGTTAAGTTAGGAATTTTCTTTGCAAAATCCTATTTTTGCATGAAAATAATTATATAAATAAATTAAATTTAAAAAAAAATCACATTTTCTCATCTGGTGTCTTAATTGACCCTTGAATGAGGTAGGATAAAAATTTCAAATTCATTTGAATTGAATTTGACAAATTATAAAGTGTTAGAGCCTTAGGGGCAAATATGTAATTTTTGAAAATTAGCCTTAATTAACATTTAGGGTTAATTTAAAGAGGGAATTGGGTAACCTCTGATCTTAATCAATTTATTTGATGTTTGAAACACAAAGGGTTAATTGGTAGAAACCAACCTCATTTTCTTAATTAAAAAAGATAAATTAATAAATTTATAAATTATTAAGATTGGGAGGTTTATTAAAATAAAATGAACCAAGGACTTAGGGGTATGACTTTTGAAGTCAATAATTAATCAATTTAATACCCCATATTTTGATCTTCAAATAAAATTTAAATCACGAATTATGACCAACTAAAGTTTAATCTTTTCAAAGCTAACTAAGTAGTGACTTAGGCTAAATCAAGTTTCATTTAAATGAGGATTAGAAAAGCAAATATAATTAAAACTGAAAACATCTTTCAAACACTACAAGCCCAACTAAGGATCAAAATTTGGCTAAGTGTTACAAAAACACTAACTTGCCTCTTTAAGGGTCTTCACCCACATAATTCTTAAATTGAATCACAAGTGATAATTANCAGACCACCTAAGGTTTAACCCTTTTCGAAACTAATTAAGACACCCACCTAGGTCTTAAGGGCTTAGTGGTGACTTAGGCTAAATTAAAAATTGATTAAATAGGGATTAGAGAAATAAACATAATAAAATATCCTTGAAACACTACTAAGCCCAATTAATATTAAAAAATTAGCTAAGTGTTCAAATTACACTAACTTGCCCCTTTAAGGGTCTTCACCCACATAATTCTTAAATTGAATCACAAGTGATAATTACCCTATTCTTAAGGATAATTGAGACATCAGCGTTCACTGAGCATTAAGGGTATTTACATGATGAATTATTAAGCAACATAATAAGTTTAAAAGAACCCGGGATTTTCCACTAGGCAACGAGAGAGTAGCACAGACCTGCTTCTTTCTCTAGATCTGTTGGGTATCTTGAAGATCTACTAAACTTAATATGTTTTACNTGCTACCTTGAAGATCCTTTTATCAAAATCCTAGCTCATGATGGAAGGGGCCTTTGCTACTCATGAAGCTACATTTCAAAACATTATGAACTTGGGAAAGTCATATAAGAGAAGTTGTTGTTGATACAAATTGAAATTGGGTTTCTTTACAGTTTTAACTAAATGATAAAATCTATTGTTTGTCTATTAAGACCTATTTCAATACAACTTACAATGCTCTATTGATACAATTGGAATCAACACAATCTAGATGGCTATACATGCATGTTTTTTACTATTGATTGGATATGATCAAATACACACACACACACACACACACACACACACACTCGTTTCAATGGTTTCCCGGGTGGCACTCTCAACGCACCTTTGATCTTCTTCATAGAGTTGGTAATTTCTTCCTGGTGGTTCTCTGACCACTATTTTAATTTTGGGTTAGTGATTAAGTTGGTGGAGTTGGAACTTTTAGTTTTTGATAGTTTTATATAAGAAGCGACTCTCGAGTACTGTTCCATTAGGTCACTTTTACATTGCTTTTCTCAAAAGGACTTCTCTTTATCCAACTACAGAATGTTAATAGAGTTAAAACTATATCCTTCGCTGAGATTATTGCTAATATTAATGGCCTACAAGGTACTTTAACTAATAATTTGTTGTTTCCACAACACTACCATGATGCATNGCTTTCCTCAAAATGACTTCTCTTTATCCAACTACAGAATGTTAATAGAGTTAAAACTATATCCTTTGCTGAGATTGTTGCTAATATTAATGGCCTACAAGGTACTTTAACTAATAATTTGTTGTTTCCACAACACTACCATGATGCATTTGATGACAAGGGATCATGCAGCTTTGTTAAGAAGGCTAACAAAAAGAGAGGTAAACTAGCACTTTTCATTACTAAATATAAAGTATCAAGTTTGGTGGAGCTTGCAAATTCACTTAGAAGGAAAATTTCAATTAGGTCATCCAAATTGAATTAATAAGAAAATCATTTGGAGAAATGAAGCTTGTGGGTGAATGGAATGTTGGTTTAATTGATGATAGACATGTATGATCCAACATGCCAATGAAGAAGGAAAATTTCAATTAGGTCATCCAAATTGAATTAGTAAGAAAATCATTTGGAGAAATGAAGCTTGTGGGTGAATGGAACGTTGGTTTAATTGATGATAGACATGTATGATCCAACATGCCAACGAAGAAGACTATGCTAAGGTGTTCTCTAAAAAATATATAAAAATTAATGGAAGATATATGAAATTATTGAAATGGTCCATTGTGTTTAGCCCAAGTCAAGAACCTCCTATAATCCCCATCTGATTTAAATTACCTAGTCTAAAACTCCACCTTTTCAACTATGGAATCTAATTCTCACTTGATGATATCATTGGTAGACCTATGAAGTTAGATGTTCCTACACTCAACCTAACCAAACCATCAGCTGCCAGAATTATTATGGAAAGAGATTTTACTCTCCCAAAGGTGGAGGAGATTTGGATTGATAAAGCACACAATGTGCATTAGTATACTGTAGTGATGGAACAAAAATCCTACTATTGTGGAAATTATGAAATCAGATTACATCCTGAACTAAAGCCCCACTCTCCAATTCATTTAGATGCTTTGGAAGAACCACTTCAAACCAAATATAATACAGTGATGCCCCCTTTGACTCAAATGGTGCAACATCAAGGAAAGTTGGAAGAGAGGAAATTGTTCATACTGTTATGGTAGAAGATTAGATAAAGGAAGGACCTATTCATCTGCAAAACCAAACTCAAAATAGGGAAGAGAAAATAGCAAATGAAAACAATGAAACTCAATGTTGGAACAAGCTATAGTTGATGAAGCCCCATTACTAACCATTTATTCCAGTGTGACTGAAATAGTAGTACCGATAATGGATGAGAACTTAATCACACAGATAAGATAATCAATGGAGGAAGAATGGGAAATACAGAAAAGTAGTAGAAGAAAAAAGGCAGCTTGGAACTAAGACATTTGTTGGAAGATCATAACAACATTGTTGGAGGCTCATCACAAAATTAGAAGGCTGGCTCTCTATCTAGGATAACTAGAGCTCAAAAAACCTTACACCATGATTAAAATATTGTGTTGGAATATTAGGGGAATGGCAAATCTTGATTCCCTTAATAGACTCCTTAACCTTAGTAGGATTCACAAATTTTATTGTCTAGTTATATTGGAACAATGATTACAAAAAAAAAGGATTATCAGAAAATTTTTGGGATTTCAACATTTTACCAATGCCAGTGGCAAGATACGACTAATGAGCAGAAAAGAAGCAACATGGAAAGCATTGATAGACCATCCTCAATCTTTACACATGGATATAAAATATGATGCATTGGATACCTATGCTACTTTTGTTTATGTAGGTTGTACCAATAATGAGAAAGTGGATGTTTGGTTAAATATGCAGCAATTAAGTGTTAACATGATAAAGTGATGGTGTATTGGGGGGACTACAAAAACATAGCCAATCCAATGGAAAACAGAGAGGCGGACCTGCTGATGTTAATAATATGCTCACATTAACAAATAAAATTAAAACTACCAATCTATTTGATTTAGACTTTAAAGGACCAACATACACTGCGAAAAGAGGAAGGATTCATGAAATATTGGATAGATTCCTAGCAAACCATCACTGGTTTGATGAATTTTGCACTCCAATGTGAATCACTTACCTTTTACTTACTCAGACCACATATCCCTTATCATGACTATAACAACTTCTGAATTCAAAACCAAACTAGCTTTTAGATTTCTGAATCTATGTTTTGAACACAAGGATTTTCCCAGCATAATAAAATCTACTTGGAATACATCTGACAATGGTACAAAATGAAATAAGTTATGGCTATTACAAAAATAAGTATCAATGGCATTGAGGACGTTGAATAGGAAATTCTTTGGTCATTTAACACCAAATGTACAACAAGCTAAAGTTGAGGTATTGAGAAAAGAGGATGTTGTTTAGAATGGTACTACTATTGATTTAGAGTTATATGAAGCTAGTACTAAACTAATGCAAGCCATTAGCTGAGAGGAAAAATTTTTGAAACAGAAGGCAACAGAGAATAAGTTCACAGAGGGGGGACAAGAATTCCAAATTTTACCATGCATGCATTACACATAGAAGGAATATTAATGCAATTTAAAATATAAAAGGTCTTGATGGGAGTTGGATTAATGATACTACCCAGATTGCATACAATGCTATCACATATTTCCAAAATATCATGAANGTCAACCAAAAGTGAGGTCAACAACACTCCAATGTGAATCACTTACCTTTTACTTGCTCAGACCACATATCCCTTATCATGACTATAACAACTTCTGAATTCAAAACCAAACTGGCTTTTAGATTTCTGAATCTATGTTTTGAACACAAGGATTTTCCCAGCATAGTAAAATCTACTTGGAATACATCTGACAATGGTACAAAATGAAATAAGTTATGACTATCACAAAAATAAGTATCAATGACATTGAGGACGTTGAATAGGGAATTATTTGGTCATTTAACATCAAATGTGCAACAAGCTAAAGTTGAGGTATTGAGAAAAAAAGGATGTATTTTAGAATGGTACTACTATTGATTCAGAGCTATATGAAGCTAGTACTAAACTAATGCAAGCCATTAGCTGAGAGGAAAAATTTTTGAAACAGAAGGCAACAGAGAATAAGTTCATAGAGGGGGGACAAGAATTCCAAATTTTACCATGCATGCATTAGACATAGAAGGAATATTAATGCAATTTAAAATATAAAAGGTCCTGATGGGAGTTGGATTAATGATACTACCCAGATTGCATACAATGCTATCACATATTTCCAAAATATCATGAACAAAATAGAAGAAAAACAACCACATATAAATCCTCATCTATTTGAATGATCTCTAATTTTTTTTAGAGGTGCCTCGTTACTTTTTCAATTCAAAATAATAAGAATATTAGCAAGTAATGAATATCAACAATATAGTCAATAATGTTATATCTTAGTAAATTTTTAAGTAATGAATATCAGCAAAGCAATCTAAATACTTTCAGAATTTCAGAAAAGTTGACAAGTGTTTAAGTAATTAGGTTGATTATAAGCTTGTTTCAATTCCAATTAAGGCACAATAACAGGTTTAAGAAATTTTTAAATAACGTATAAAGCCAGAGGAAGAGATGTGATGTTTGTATAGACAATGATCTGTATTTATTTCAAGGGCTGTCTTGTTACCAATTTGAAGCTTTCTACCCAATGTTATCTACCTCCAATTTCTCGAGCATAAGAGGAAAATATGGACAACTTTGTTATTCCAACACAATGAAGCACAAAAACAAAACCTTTGTAGCTGTAACATGTAATAAGCATCAATTATTCCCTAGTTTATCAACTTAAAGTTACCCCATGTAATTGTATCATTTAAGAAGTATCAATTAAAATCTTAATCCATAAAATTCAGCTTATGAAATTTGTAGGAAGCAAGAATAAAAGTTACAATAAAAATAATCAATTTTTCAACATCAATGGTTGAACCATACAACCAATTAAAAGGCAATTTACTCCAATATCATGCTATGCTATGAAATAGCTAGAAATGAAATTATTGTCCATATCCCACAACCCCACACTCCATCTTTTAAAATGAAGCTAACATAATAGTGCTTCTCAAAATAGCCATGAATATATTTATTCTGGCATTTTCAAATCCAAAATTTCTTCTTCTAGTATCTTATGCTGATAAAAATATTTATCAAAATTAGTGATGAGAAATAATATAGACATATTCAAACAAAATTTAATAAGAGTTGATATTACTAAGGGAAATTTCACATGTTTGGTAAAAGATCTTAACCCACTAATGCATAAATAAGTGCATTGACTTTTTTTATTGATAAAGAACTCTTGTAATCATCTAGAACTCTCCGTCAAGCACTAAATATAGATTTAGATGCAATTTTTGTTATAAAAATTGTCAAAATAACCTTAACAATTATAGAGAAACATTAATACTTAAGAGTATTCAACTTCCTACATTAAAGAACATTTAAATGTTAACTATTGGCCATAAATAAGTCCTCAATCAGATAGATTTGTAAATCAGACTTATACGATTAAATAAACCCCGATGATATAAAAAAAATCATTAAAACCAAGCATAAAATCAAAATTTTGTGGAAAACATAATTCATTTTGCAAGTATGAAAATCCACTGCCACTTGTTGAATTAGAGCTCATAATATTAACTGCATATTGATTGTATATTTCCCAAATAACATCTTCAACCTCTTAATTTTTTATTCTAGTTCAAATGATGAGTATATCTTCGAAAATGTAAAATGAGTAAACTTTGTTTTCAAACTTGGGTCAAATACAACTACCATAAATATAAAAAGATAGCACTCCCCAATATATTTGTCCAATTATACACCATCATAGCAAGAGCCATGTTTTTAAGATACTCACTTCATGAAATACATTTTTTTCCATTAATAAATTCTTAATCTTCATAACAAATGGAAGAAAACATGTTATAAGTAAGATAGTTAGAAGCATAAATCCATTTTTTCAAAGTTAAAAATAACAAGAAATTTTAAGATTTTCTCATAGTTCTCCCAATCAAAATCTGACAGCAACCATGTATAGTTGCTAACTAAGCGACATAATGATTGAACAAATCTCTATAAACAAAAGCATATTCAAGAATTAATTATGTTAAGTTCTACTATATTGGTATGTAATTGGACAAACCTTTCATTTTTGAAATTCATAATTGTTTAGAGATTGACATCATTGTGTAACATTGTCAGTGACTTCTTAAGATATTTTACATATTGTTTATTTTATGAATTATATCTTGAATCTCATTCAAACCAAACTGAACCATAATGTTTAAGATGTGTGCTAACATCTAACATCCTAAAAAATGCAACTTCTCTGACAAAAATTAGATTTAAGTAATCTAGCAGCGACATCGTTGTTGCTAGCATTATACAAGGTGACAGTTGCACTTTATAATTGTATCAGCTAGCTCTAACATGATAAAATTTAAAATTTACTTTTGCAACTTATACTCAATAGTTAGGCAAATGTATCCCACTATATGATTAGCAGTCCAACAATTAGAAGTTTCGATCAATTAGAAGTTAATGAAACTTTACGTATATCCTTAAATTTTCTACTTATCTTTCTTGAACTCATGCTCCTTCATGAAATTCGTTTTTATGATTTTTCTCAAAACACTCTCTTAAGTTGAATTCAAAATTTTCAATAATACATTAAACCCTAATGGTTCAATAAGAATAAATGGATACTCAAGCACAATGATAATCTTTACAATTATTTCTCTAAATTTATGTTGATTGCAATTCCATAGATAATAAAATATAGGAATCTTAGTTTCCACATTAGCATCAAACAACATAAAATTTTTTTAATTTTTTTTTGTCTCTTAATAGATAATTCAGCTATTTACTTACTCTTAGCTTTAATTTTTTCACATTCCCTCACTTGTATGAGAAGATGAGAAGTTGTGCCAATTTTTGAGTTTTGAAACTTTGTGTGACAACATAAACATTGAAAGTAACGAGATGGAACAACTTTTATTGTAAATTTCGCCTCAACAAACTACTCTTATGTTGTAGACTTTGTTTTGCTCCCCTTTTAGAAGTATTAGATTATTTATTGCTATTAAATGTTGTACTTTAGAATATGTAAANTAAGGTGACAGTTGACACTTTATAATTGTATCACAAATATATGTACATGTGTCAGCTAGCTCTAACACGATAAAATTTAAAATTTACTTTTGCAATAAGAATAAATGGATACTCAAGCATAATGATAATCTTTGCAATTATTTCTCTAAATTTATGCTGATTGGAATTCCATAGATAATAAAATATAGGAATCTAAGTTTCCACATTAGCATCAAACGACATAAATTTTTTTTAAAATTTTTTTTGTCTCTTAATAGATAATTCAACTATTTACTTACTCTTAGCTTTAATTTTTTCACATTCCCTCACTTGTATAAGAAGATGAGAAGTTGTGCCAATTTTTGAGTTTTGAAACTTTGTGTGACAACATAAACATTGCAAGTAATGAGATGGAACTACTTTTATTGTAAATTTCGCCTCAACAAGCTACTCTCATGTTGTAGAATTTGTTTTGCTCCCCTTTTAGAAGTATTAGATTATTTATTGCTATTAAATGTTGTACTTTAGAATATGTAAAAAATGATAACCCTTCCTGATTTGCAAAATATCTATTGAGCCTTTCTAAAATTTTCCCTCTCTTCAATGTAAATTTTGAGCTAAATAACCTAGATAAAAAAATACCTGCTTCAGCAGAGCCCAACTGAATTTATCAATTAATGATGCATAAAATCTTCTGCCTCCCACTTTTTCAGAGTTATGCATAATCATGTTAAAATCACCCCTACCATCCACCTCTCCTTTATTAGTGATCCCATCAACCTGACCTTATTCTATAGCTAATTTCTAGTAGTGTTGGAAGTACCTGCATAGACAATGGTGACTCAACCTCTTAACTCCTCCATCTCAAAAAAATGAATGAACAAACTGGTATTCATCAGAAAAGATTTTTTACTTTAATGTGCTTTTTCCAATACACAAAATTCTTATTAGAAAAATTAGCAAAAATCAAAACTTCTGAACCTTTTATAAATTTTATCATTATTTAGAGATACCTAGGTTCCAAAACATAAAAAATACCAACTTTATGGATTACGCACAGTGATCTCAGTCTACCAAGGGAATAGGGATCTGTTATTCCCCTGATGTTCATGGTGGGACAACCTACCCTTTCTAGCACCTCTAGTCAGGGTATACCCATGATCACCTTCAGAGTAGTAATGCTCCACATCACCTAAGATATTACCTTCTTTCAAATTTATCAATTCATACTGCCCCTACTTTTTTCTCCAATATTTTTGTGTGTGTTACTTCTCCACCAAAATAACCCTTGTCCTCTTCAAAATATCCCCTCACGTGCCACTACAACATCCTCCACATCACCAACATAAAATCTCAAAAAAATTCCCTATAAATCTCACATCATCCACCATAGTTTCCACAATAGCAACTCCCCCCCCCAAGGCATCCTCCATCTCCACCATATTCCCCACAGAAACTCCTCCTCACAAACTCCCTCCAAATGCCCACTTCAGTATGACCAAAAGCAACCAGACCATTCTCCTTTACCACACCAACATCCACCTCATTAGCAATCAAGCNGATAACCTAGATAAAAAAAATACCTGCTTCAGCTAGAGCCCAACTGAATATATCAATTAATGATGCATAAAATCTTCTGCCTCCCACTTTTTCAGAGTTATGCATAATCATGTTAAAATCACCCCTACCATCCACCTCTCCTTTATTAGTGATCCCATCAACCTGACCTTATTCTACAACTAATTTATAGTAGTGTTGGAAGTACCTGCATAGACAATGGTGGCTCAACCTCTTAACTCCTCCATCTCAAAAAAATGAATGAACAAACTGGTATTCATCAGCAAAGATTTTTTACTTTAATGTGCTTTTTCCAATACACAAAATTCTTATTAGAAAAATTAGCAAAAATTAAAACTTCTGAACCTTTTACAAATTTTATCATTATTTAGAGATACTTAGGTTCCAAAACATAAAAAATACCAACTTTATTGATTATGCACAGTGATCTAAGTCTACCAAGGGAATAGGGATCTGCTATTCCCCTGATGTTCATGGTGGGACAACCTACCCTTTCTAGCACCTCTAGTCAGGGAATACTCATGATCACCTTCAGAGTAGTAATGCTCCACGTCACCTAAGATATTACCTTCTTTCAAATTTATCAATTCATACTGCCCCTTATTTTTTCTCCAATATTTTTGTGTGTGCGACTTATCCACCAAAATAGCCCTAGTCCTCTGCAAAATATCCCCTCATGTGCCACTACAACATCCTCCACATCACCAACATAAAATCCAAAAAAAATTCCCTACAAATCTCACATCATCCACCATAGTTTCCCCAATAGCAACTCCCCCCCCCAAGGCATCCTCCATCTCCACCATATTCCCCATAGAAACTCCTCCTCACAAACTCCCTCCAAATGCCCGCTTCAGTATGACCAAAAGCAACCAGACCATTCTCCTTTACCACACCAACATCCACCTCATTAGCAATCAAGCCACCATCCTCAACAGGTTTACTCAAAGCATCACCCTCATAGAAAACCAGATCCTCGGATGTCCTTCCAGGGGAACAACATAATTAACACCAAAGTGACTCAAATTTTTAAGTTCAGGATGCAAATGGATGCATTGTTCACAAATATGCCCAAGCATTCCACAATGAGACCAATATAAAGGGTGTTATTCTATTATTACCTTCTACTAATAACGTTGTAAGCTGAGCCTAACCAAACCTCCTCAAGCGCAACCTGTGTGATATCCCTTTCCACTAATACTCTGGGCGTCGAGGGTCGTGAAAGATTAAAAGTGGGATAATCAATTTTTAGAGGTCTCCAAATATTGTTGCAATGGAGAAAAGGATTTCATGATGAAATAAATGGAACCTTAGACTAAGAAACCAAATCCAAACTGGCAGCTCTACCTTCTTTACTAATCACAACAAAACCATAGCCACCATGTATGTTTCTAAAATCTTCTACCACTTTGTCGACATGTCCATTTAAATCTCCTCTAATAAAATTTTTTTCTTTAAGCGATATCATTTGTATTAAGTCTTCTAAGTCATTACAAATTTTTGCTATAGAACCTATATCTAAACCTACCTGAGGAACATAAGCACTTATAATATTAAAAAAATTAGTATTAATAATAATCTTAAGGGCTATAATTCTATCCCCAATTCTATTAAACTTTACAAAATTATCTTTCAAACTCTTATCTATAATTGCACTGCACCATTTTTAGTATGACTCTTACCTGAATATGAAAGTTTAAAGCCTAAGTTATCAATCTCTTTAGCCTTTTTTCCAACTCATATAGTTTCTTGAATACCTAAAATATTTTTCTTTATCTGAATCACAATATCAACTAATTCTATTAATTTTTCTGTGAGAGTACCTATATTCTAAGATTCTATCTTAAATTTGTTTCATGGACTATTTTTTTTACTCGCATCTGTCCGTAATGTGGGAAACCTAGCTTATTTGACACTACACACGAGCGCCAGTATAGTAACCCTTACACACTTTTTACTGTATTCAGGCTTTACATCGCATCACTTCCAGGGGATGCCCTAACACTTACACAGTGATTAAAAGGATTCATATCATGACGTATCAACAAATTTTATGCTGGTTGTCGACTATCTAACGCAACCCTGCGTTTGTCACATTTNGCAATCAAGCCACCATCCTCAACAGGTTTACTCAAAGCATCACCCTCATAGAAAACCAGATCCTCGGATGCCCTTCCAGGGGAACAACATAATTAACACCAAAGTGACTCAAATTTTTAAGTTCAGGATGCAAATGGATGCATTGTTCACAAAAATGCCCAAGCATTCCACAATGAGACCAATATAAAGGGTGTTATTCTATTATTACCTTCTACCAATAGTGTTGTAAGCTGAGCCTAACCAAACCTCCTCAAGCGCAGCCTGTGTGATATCCCTTTCCACTAATACTCTGGCCGTCGAGTGTCGTGAAAGATTAAAAGTGGGACAATCAATTTTTAGAGGTCTCCCAAATATTGTTGCAATGGAGAAAAGGATTTCATGATGAAATAAATGGAACCTTAGACTAAGCAATCGAATCCAAACTGGCAGCTCTACCTTCTTTACTAATCACAACAAAACCATAGCCACCATGTATGTTTCTAAAATCTTCTACCACTTTACCGACATGTCCATTTAAATCTCCTCTAATAAAATTTTTTTCTTTAAGCGATATCATTTGTCTTAAGTCTTCTAAGTCATTCCAGAATTTTTCTATAGAACCTATATCTATACCTACTTGAGGAACATAAGCACTCATAATATTAAAAATAATAGTATTAACAATAATATTAAGGGCTATAATTCTATCTCTAATTCTATTAAACTTTACAAAATTATCTTTCAAACTCTTATCTATAATTGCACTGCACCATTTTTAGTATGACTCTTACCTGAATATGAAAGTTTAAAGCCTAAGTTATCAATCTCTTTAGCCTTTTTTCCAACTTATATAGTTTCTTGAATACCTAAAATATTTATCTTTGTCTGAATCACAATATCAACTAATTCTATTAATTTTTCTATGAGAGTACCTATATTCTAAGATTCTATCTTAATATTTGTTTCATTGACTATTTTTCTTACTCGCATCTGTCCGTAATGTGGGAAACCTAGCTTATTTGACAGTACACACGGGCGCCAGTATAGTGACACTTGCACACTTTTTACTGTATTCAGGCTTTACATCGCATCTCTTCCAGGGGACACCCTAGCACTTACACAGTGATTAAAAGGATCCATATCATGACGTATCAACAAATTTTATGCTGATTGTCGACTATCTAACGCAACCCTGCGTTTGTCACATTTGGGGTTTGGGATCGACACATTTTATTTATTCTTAATTTTATTTCATGTCATAGTTTAAATTTTATCTCTCTCTTAGTTTATGTTTTGTTTTGATTAAGGTTTACATTTATTTTAAATTTAGTTATGTTTATATTGTGAATCATATTTAGGTTTTGATTATTTTATGTTATGTTATATTTTATGATTTATATTTTAATTTATATTTAAATTTAGGTCTTAGTTTAAGTTATTTATTTTTTCTTCTATTTACTTTGGAACTAATGTTTTAGTTATTTCTATTTATTATTATTTTCATCATCATTATTATTAGCTTCCAAATCATCGAGGTCTCTACGCAACCCATTAGAGTCTGATTTTAATGTCAATGAACTCATTGTAATTATGTCGCGCAGTCACATGATTTGTTTCACAAAATGACACCATGTAGGAGAATATTTAATGCAGAGAAAGTTGGTGTTGCACGATTCCATGTAAAAGGACGACAAATCACCATCAAACTCATTACATACTTCATTAAGATCGATAACGAATATGATGTAGCTTATTGAATATAATTGCTAGCGTGATAACAAGCCGAAGATATTACAATAGACTTGGGCGGGTCAATTTTAAATTATTTTGAACTTACTTCGATTTTAAGTTTGAATTCAGGTTGAAATGACTTATGTTTATAATTGAATTGGTATTAATTTTGATTTTTTATTGGAACCAAGCACAAGCTCATCTCAACTAAGCAAAGCCATAAGCCGCCAAAACTAATCACCTAAGGGCACTAGGAAGGAACATAGGTCAAGATAAAGTTGGTTAGGGGCCACAAAAGAGATATTATAGAAAATGAGGTCAATGCCTGCTTAATTCATAATCTTAGTCAAGGTTTGAATTGTTACCTTACCCAATATAATTTTACTAGTTCATGATCTTTAAGAAATCCAATTTCATTTTTAATATTCTATTAATGGATTTACCATGTGCCTCTTAAACTTGCGTGGGTTTCAATAGCGTTGTAAATTAGCCGAGCTAGAGCGTTCTTTGGTTTGCCTCATGTTCAGCTTGTTCGAAATTGCTCTTGTTTGTAATCAGCTCGTGTTCGAAAATGACTCATGAGTTTCGTGTTTGTGTTCAGCTCAATTTAAATATTATTGTTAGTGTTTGGCTCTAAATTAGCTCTAAAAATAAATTGGAAAAAAATAGATGTAGAGTTCTGGATGCAAATCTGCACCAACTATATGCAATAGAGGGTGAAGAACCATATGACTATACTAGCTATTATGATTTAAATTTAGATATAAATATAATATATTATAATGTAAAACGTTATATATAATATATTATTATATAAATAATATATTTAATTTATTTATTTCGAGCTAAAGCGAGCCAGGACACAGTCCAACAAAGGGATGTTTTTGTTGGGCCCTTTTATAATTTAATCTTGAAAAATTTGTTAATGTTCGACTTGTTTACTTTACGAACAAGTCGAACGTGAGTTGCTTGACAAACTGAACAAGAGCTGTTTGCAAACAATGAGCGTTTTTGACACACCTAAGTTTCAGTGTGGCTTTATGCTTGTTTGATATATCGATTTTTTAACTTTTAGTTATATCAAGCAATTATTTATTATTATTATTTTTAAAATTTAGAAGAATATTTTTTTAATCAAAATTTATGTTTAATGTGAGAGACATTTTTATGTTCCATACAGAAGTGACAAAAAATAAAAATAAGAGATGTCAATTAGCTTTAGTTAGGAAAGTTCATTGAAACCTTTTGTTAAAGTTATAAGAAAAAGTTTCACATATTTTAAGTATGCTCTTCAGTGCTTATAGTTTTGAAATAATAATAATAATAATTTATGTGTCATCAACAAATTTCAGTGCTTATAGTTTTGAAATAATAATAATAATAATTTATGTGTCATCAACAAATTTTTATCAAGCATGAATCTTGATGCATTTTTGAGGAAATACCTTCCAAATTTTGATATCATGCAAGCCTGATTTCACAAAGTATATATATTCAAATTTATCATTTCTATAGGAGGAATCCAACGACAAGCCATTAAAACATATTTTGAGGCTTTTGATCATTAATGAGGGGTCAAATAAAATCAAATTTGACATAGGTATATTCAAATTGCGTCATTTGATGAGAGGAATATAACGAGCTTAAGATTGCTAAATTGTATGGTCATTAAGGCATTCAAATATTTTTAAAAAAATCTATAAATAGGAGAGATCAATAAGGATCACCCAATCAAGTGGTTAGGAAAGTTATACGCCAAAATATCAAAATTTTTCTTTTCAGAGACTATAAATAGATCCCCTTTTTTATTTGAGACGGTAACAGAAGAAGATGAATTCTAGAGCCCATTATGGAGAACAAACCAGGTGATAATCTCCATCCTCCATAGATATTGACATCCATCGACCACTGTCAATCGATCATCAGTGTATGTTGATGTCGCCACTGACTACTAGCAACCCCTTTTTGCAATTCTTGTCGTCCATGTACATTGGTTTCGTCTAACACTTATATTGAATACTTGATAAATAGCTTCCTGCCTCTGTCACCGCTTACCACTATTGACCACCGCTTATCGACCAACAATGACCATCGTCGACTATCACCTTCTATACTCACCGATCACCAACCTCCGACCATTTCTTGCAACTGTTGTAGTCCAACTACATCATTTGTAGCCAACTACTAATACGACCTCTATGACCAATTGTTATTATTGCAACAACCAACTATAACTTTCATGACCACCCACTGCTTTTATAGCAACCAACTATGATTTTTATGGTAAACCACAATTGTTACCATTTCCAACTGTGTTCTCTAAGAACAACCACTACTATTGCAACATCTGACTACAGTCTTTGTGGTCAATTACTATTATTACACCTAACACTTAAACCTTTATGACCAACTATTTTTGTTACAGTTTTTAACTATGGCCCTTGTAATTGACTACTACTATTGTAGCATTTGACTGTAGTCTTTGTGACCAATTACAAATATCATTGCAATCACTTAAGCCTTTGTGGGCAACAAATTTTATTATAGTAAAGAGCTACAATTGTTGTAGTCCAATTAAATTATTTAACTACATTATGATGATATGCTAATGATTATCAATCTTTTCTAACTCGGGAGGTGAGTATAACTATTTAGTTATAATTACATAGTGAAATTTTTTGATTTCGGCTTGTCCTCATGACCTTTTTCTTTTCTAAGATTTTTTCACGTAAAAAATATTGGTGCTCTTCTGCCATCTTTTTATTATTTGCGTGTACTTCATCTTTCTGCAGTTCTAAGAAATTAATTAAGTACTCTACTGTTGTGAATTTTCAGACACAACAACAACAACAACAAAAACAACAAAAATAATAAAAAAATAAAAATAATAATAATGATAATGATGATTATGATGATGATTGTTTGTCACTATCACGTCTTTCTTTTTTTCTATTTCTTTTTATTTTGTTGTTATACTTGCAATTTACATTTGTAATTACAACCTAACATTGCTTCGTTTTCACAAATAAGCAATTTGACGGTAGTTGATTTCTTTAGGAAAGAAAATAAACTCAGTCGGTTAAGCAGAAGCACATTTGAATTGGAGCTTGTTTGCCAAAACTGTGTTCCCGTTTGAGCTTGAGATAGATTAAGATAATATAATAGTGAAATTATAACTGTTTGAGCTTTAGTTGTTAGCTAATGAAAAGAACCATTGCAATTATATTTATGAGCATCCTTCCAAACTTAAAAATGAATTATTGAACAAATTAACTTATAAATGTATAATAATTATTTTAATAAGCATAAACAGTTTTTGTGTGTTCATCAACTAAAAAAATCTAATATAAAAATGACACCCGTATAAACATAAATATCTTTATAAGTTAATTTGTTCATAAGCACTTATAATATTAAAAATATTAGTATTAACAATAATCTTAAGGGCTATAATTCTATCTCCAATTCTATTAAACTTTACAAAATTATCTTTCAAACTCTTATCTATAATTGCATTGCACCATTTTTAGTGTGACTCTTACCTGCATATGAAAGTTTAAAGCATAAGTTATCAATCTCCTTAGCATTTTTTCCAACTCTTATAGTTTCTTGGATACTTAAAAGATTTATCTTTGTCTGAATCACAATATCAACTAATTCTATTAATTTTTCTGTGAGAGTACCTATATTCTAAGATTCTATCTTAATATTTGTTTCATGGACTATTTTTTTTACCCGCATCTGTCCGTAATGTGGGAAACCTAGCTTATTTGACACTACACACGGGCGCCAGTATAGTGACCCTTGCACACTTTTTACTGTATTCAGGTTTTGCATCGCATCACTTCTAGGGGACGCCCTAGCACTTACACAGTGATTAAAAGGATCCATATCATGACGTATCAACAAATTTTATGCTGGTTGTCGACTATCTAACGCAACCCTGCGTTTGTCACATTTGGGGTTTGGGAACGACACATTTTATTTATTCTTAATTTTATTTCATGTCATAGTTTCAATTTTATCTCTCTCTTAGTTTATGTTTTGTTTTGATTAAGGTTTACATTTATTTTAAATTTAGTTATGTTTATATTGTGAATCATATTTAGGTTTTGATTATTTTATGTTATGTTATATTTTATGATTTATATTTTAATTTATATTTAAATTTATGTCTTAGTTTAAGTTATTTATTTTTTCTTCTATTTGCTTTGGAACTAATGTTTTAGTTATTTCTATTTATTATTATCATCATCATTATTATTAGCTTCCAAATCATTGAGGTCTCTACGCAACCCATTAGAGTCTGATTTTAATGTCAATGAACTCATTGTAATTATGTCGATGACTGGATGCACTCACATGATTTGTTTCACAAAATGACACCATGTAGGAGAATATTTAATGCAGAAAAAGTTGGTGTTGCACGATTCCATGTAAAAGAACGACAAATCACCATCAGACTCATTACATACTTCATTAAGATCGATAACGAATATGATGTAGCTTACTGAATATAATTGCTAGCGTGATAACAAGCCGAAGATATTACAATAGACTTGGGTGGGTCAATTTTAAATTAATTTGAACTTACTTCGATTTTAAGTTTGAATTCATGTTGAAATGACTTATGTATATATTTGAATTGGTATTAATTTTGATTTTTTATTTGAACCAAGCACAAGCTCATCTCAACTAAGCAAAGCCATAAGCCTCCAAAATTAATCACCTAAGGGCACTAGGAAGGAACATAGGTCAAGATAAAGATATTATAGAAAATGAGGTCAATGCCTGCTTAATTCATAATCTTAGTCAAGGTTTGAATTGTTACCTTACCCAATATAATTTTACTAGTTCATGATCTTTAAGAAATCCAATTTCATTTTTAATTTTCTGTTAATGGATTTACCATGTGCCTCTTAAACTTGCGTGGGTTTCATTAGGGTTGTAAATGAGCCGAGCTAGAGCGTTCTTAGGTTTGCCTCATGTTCAGCTTGTTCAAAATTGCTCTTGTTTGTAATAAGCTCATGTTCGAAAATGACTCGTGAGTATCGTGTTTGTGTTCAACTCAATTTAAATATTATTGTTAGTGTTTGGCTCTAAATTAGCTCTAAAAATAAATTGGAAAAAATAGATGTAGAGTTCTGGATGCAAATCTGCACCAACTATATGCAATAGAGGGTGAAGAACCATATGANGTATAATTTTACTAGTTCATGATCTTTAAGAAATCCAATTTCATTTTTAATTTCTTGTTAATGGATTTACCATGTGCCTCTTAAACTTGTGTGGGTTTCAATAGGGTTGTAAATGAGCCGAGCTAGAGCGTTCTTAGGTTTGCCTCATGTTCAGCTTGTTCGAAATTGCTCTTGTTTGTAATCAGCTCGTGTTCGAAAATGACTCGTGAGTATCGTGTTTGTGTTCAGCTCAATTTAAATATTATTGTTAGTGTTTGGCTTTAAATTAGCTCTAAAAATAAATTGAAAAATATAGATGTAGAGTTCTGGATGCAAATCTACACCAACTATATGCAATAGAGGGTGAAGAACCATATGACTATACTAGCTATTATGATTTAAACTTAGATATAAATATAATATATTATAATGTAAAACATTATATATAATATNTTATACTAGCTATTATGATTTAAACTTAGATATAAATATAATATATTATAATGTAAAACATTATATATAATATATTATTATATAAATAATATATTTAATTTATTTATTTCGAGCTAAAGCGAGCCAGGACACAGTCCAACAAAGGGATGCTTTTGTTCAGCCCTTTTATAATTTAATCTTGAAAAATCTGTTAATGTTCGACTTGTCTACTTTATGAATAAGTCGAACGTGAGTTACTTGACAAACCGAACAAGAGCTGTTTGCAAACAATGAGTGTTTTTGACACCCCTAAGTTTCAGTGTGGCTTTATGCTTGTTTGAAATATCGATTTTTTAACTTTTAGTTATATCAAGCAATTATTTATTTTTTTTTTCTTAAAAATTTAGAAGAGTATTTTTTTTATCAAAATTTCTGTTTAATGTGAGAGATATTTTTATGGTCCATACAAAAGTGACAAAAAATAAAAATAAGAGATGTCAATTACCTTTAGTTAGGAAAGTTCATTGAAACCTTTTGTTAAAGTTATAAGAAAAAGTTTCACATATTTTAAGTATGCTCTTCAGTGCTTATAGTTTTGAAATAATAATAATAATAATCATCAACTAATTTTTATCAAGCATAAATCTTGATGCATTTTTGATGAAAGACCTTCCAAATTTTGATATCATGCAAGCCTGATTTCATAAAGTATATATATTCAAATTTATCATTTCTATAAGAGGAATCCAACGACAAGCCATTAAAACATATTTTGAGGCTTTTGATCATTAATGAGGGGTCAAATAAAATCAAATTTGACATATGTATATTCAAATTGCGTCATTTGATGAGAGAAATATAACGAGCTTAAGATTGCTAAATTGTATGGTCATTAAGGCATTCAAATATTTTAAAAGAATCTATAAATAGGAGAGATCAATAAGGATCACCCAATCAAGTGGTTAGGAAAGTTATACGCCAAAATACCAAAATTTTTCTTTTCAGAGACTATAAATAGATCCCCATTTTTTATTTGAGACGGTAAAAGAAGAAGATGAATTCTAGAGCCCATTATGGAGAACAAACCAGGTGATAATCACCATCCTCCATAGATATTGACATTCATCGACTACTGTCAATCGATCATCAGTGTATGTTGATGTCGCCGCTGACTACTAGCAACCCCTTTTTGCAATTCTTGTCGTCCATATACATTGGTTTCGTCATATTGAATACTTGACAAATAGCCTTCAGCCTCTGTCATCGCTTACGACTATTGACCACCGCTTATCGGCCAACAATGACCACTGTCGACTATCACCTTCTATAGTCACCGACCACCAACCTCCGACCATTTCTTCCAACTGTTGTAGTCCAACTACATCATTTGTAGCCAACTACTATTATTACAACTTCCAAATACGACCTCTATGACCAATTGTTATTATTGTAGCAACCAACTATAACTTTCATGACCAACCACTGCTTTTATAACAACCAACTATGATTTTTATGGTAAACCACAATTGTTACCATTTCCAACTGTGCTCTCTAAGAACAACTACTACTATTACAACATCTGACTACAGTCTTTGTGGTCAATTACTATTATTACACCTAACACTTAAACCTTTATGACCAACTATTTTTGTTACAGTTTCTAACTATGGCCCTTGCAATTGACTACTACTATTGTAGCATTTGATTGCAGTCTTTGTGACCAATTACAAATATCATTGCCATCACTTAAGCCTTTGTGGGCAACAAATTTAATTATAGTAAAGTGCTACAATTATTGTAGTCCAATTAAACTATTTAACTACATTACGATGATATGCTAATGATTATCAACTTTGTAATCCCATCTTTTCTAACTCGGGAGATGAGTATAACTATTTATTTATAATTATATAGTGAAATTTTTTGATTCGGCTTGTCCTCGTGATTTTTTTTCTTTTCTAAGATTTTTTCACGTAAAAAATATTGGTGCTCTTCTCCTAACTTTTTATTATTTGCGTGTACTTCATCTTTCTGCAGTTCTAAGACATTAATTAAGTACTCTACTGTTGTGAATTTTCAGACACAACAACAACAACAACAATAACAATAATAATAGTAATAATAATAATAATAATAATAATAATAATAATAATAATAATAATAATAATAATGTTAATGATGATTATGATGATCATTGTTTGTCACCATCACATCTTTCTTTTTTTATATTTCTTTTTATTTTGTTGTTATACTTACAATTTACATTTGTAATTACAACCTAACATTGGTTCGTTTTCACAAATAAGCAATTTGTCGGTAGTTGATTTCTTTGGGAAAGAAAATAAACTCAGCCGGTTAAGCAGAAGCACATTTGAATTGGAGCTTGTTTGCCAAAACTGTGTTCCCGTTTGAGCTTGAGATAGATTAAGATAATATAATAGTGAAATTATAACTGTTTGAGCTTGAGTTGTTAGCTAATGAAAAGAGAACCATTGCAATTATATTTATGAGCATCCTTCCAAACTTAGAAATGAATTCTTGAACAAATTAACTTATAAATATATAATAATTATTTTAATAAGCATAAACAGTCTTGGTGTGTTCATCAACTAAAAAAATCTAATATAAAAATGACACCCGTATAAACATAAAAACATATTTATTAAATGAATTTNTTTGATTCATTTGTGATCATGAAGAAACTCATTTTAAAATTATGAACGAATTTATTAAGAATCATCAACTAAAAAAATCTAATATAAAAATGACACCCGTATAAACATAAAAACATATTTATTAAATGAATTTATAATTGCTTCCTGTATAATCATATTGTTATATTTAATGAAGTTTCTTAATAAATTCGTTCATAATTTTAAAATGAGTTTCTTCATGATCACAAATGAATCAAGGAACAAATTATTTAAATTTATTTATGAATGGAATGCAACTAATCAATCGAATATTTTTAAATATGTCCATACNCAAGGAACAAATTATTTAAATTTATTTAAGAATGGAATGCAACTAATCAATCGAATATTTTTAAATATGTCCATACAATGTTTGGGATTTGGCCTGTTTGGCAAAGCCGGAGATGGAATTCGACCCAGGCCTTAGTAATGGGCCTGACACACGACACATCACATAGCCTCCTTATTAAATAATTGTACTGTTGTTTACATGAATGCTTGTGCAGTTGAGTCCAACTAATAACAAAATATGCGGTACCTTTCTTTTGCTTTGCGAGATTACCATTGAAATTAAATAATTTTATACTCATTAGTTTTTTCTTATCAAGACATTGATTTTGATTATATGCATACAAAATTCGGAGGTGTTTAATTCATTAATTAATGTCATAAAGTTTTTAATCAAACTTGAAATGCTTGATTTAGACTCATTTGGACTAACATTGAAACACTTTTGGTCTAATGAGCTTGTTTCATTGGGAAACATAGCTTAACAATAAATTAAAAAAAAAATTCTAATAACTATGAATTTAATCCTAAAAGAGTTTAATTCAAAAATTGCATTGAGATTTATGCTTGATTGGATTATTTTTTAATGGATGTTTTATATGCTTTCTATTTCTGAATATCTTGAAGAATTTGTGACATGAACTTATAATTTTAAAATTAATTATAAAACATAATCACTAACTTGACATTAAGATAGCCCTGGCGTCAAGGCTATGAATCAAGTAAATTCTTATAAATCAATATTCACATTTACTTGAAGTTTTTTTTGTGATTTAAAATAAAATTTATTAAAGTTTTGCATTAAATTCTTTAGATTTACTCATATTTTCTTATAAATGGTTTATTAAATTCTTAAAATATCAAAATTAAGTTACCTGGTTCACCGCACTAAAATCCAATCATATAAAAAATGAGGAAATCATTTCATTGTTGACTTTAAACATTCAGAGTTACTCTTTCACTACTATACACATAACCCATATCAAGAATGAGTAAAAAGGTAAACTTTGAAATCCTCAAAAATGAAAATTTGTGTGTACCCTATTATCCAAAGGTTCACATAAATAGTAAAAACCATTAAGTAACTTTGTAGAAATTACAAGATAATTTTTCAACACGTGCATAATACCAAATCTTTAAAATACAGTCAAATAGAAAACAATAGAGTTTTTTAGGTTATAAGCATACTTCATAAGGTAACTACTAAAATGGCTTGAGATACATGCAAATGCACCATATAACTAGCACAAATACAACATATAACTATATTAAAACACATGCAAATATATCATGCAAGTGTACTAAAATAATGCAATTCCATAAATGTATTTGTAGGGAGATTTAGTATATTATTAATAATTAAATTTCAACTAATATGTTAAATGCTTGATTATATGATTTGAGAATGAATCATAGTAAACTTTAGTTATCTCACATCGAGATGTATTTGCATATTTTGAAAGGGCCTATAACTATTTTAAACAAATGCAAATCCTCTCCTTCAAAATCAAACTTAAAACCATCTAATTAATGTACTCTTTGGAATATACCACACTGTTAAAGTTAGTGTTTTCATTCTCACTTAGAAAGTTCCATTCTCCTCTTTAGAAGAACAATAGTTCACAAAATTGAGCATACTTAGCAAGTAAAATCCTCTCCTTTATTAGTAGTACAATGACAAGGCATAAAATTATAGGTTTAAATATATATATATATATATATTTATNTAAAGGTTTTCCAGACCAAATGGATGTCATATATTCCTTAGTTTATTTGATCGAGCCTCATCCTCAAGTCTTATGCTTGTCCTTCAAGATAGATACAAGATTTGAGGTACAGTGCTCTTTCATTTAAACTATGAAAAATATGGGGTCAGTTTTATTTCATATTTTTCTAAAACTAAATATATATGTAAATTAAAACGTCCTTCCGAAGCGGGCGATGAGATTTTGATTTTGATGACCGACAACTTCTTACGGGCAACTCCTCAACACAAAATAGTGTCGACAAGGTAAATGCAATAATGTAAAAGCGTACCAGTCGATTCTTCTCGTTTCTCCACCTAAAAGATTAGTACTTGCAAGGTATGTATATAATTTTGCAGGGAATTTAAATTGCAGGAGTAGATGAATTTTTAGCAACCAAGTCCCATGTTACGACTTTATTGAATCTCAGAAGATCTTAGTGGATGATTTTAGATCAAAAATATGACAAGTCTAATTTGCCCTTCAGAATGTCCAATAGATTTCAAAATGCTCGAGGCATGACCCTGGACCATTTTGAAGATCTCTTGAAATATTCTAAGTTCATTTTGAACTTAACAAATTGTTCCATTAATCATCTGAGGTTGAAGTGTGACTACCCCGATGCTCAGTGAAACTTGACAATTTAATTATCCCGATGATAGGAGACATAGTTATTCAATTGATGTTTCATTTAAAGGTTATATGAGTGGGTACCCCTAAGGCAAGTTTAAGTAATTTAAGATTGTGGTGCCCACAATTAAGTTCAGGCTTGTAGTGTTTAAAGATGTTAATCACGAATCATGTTATCTTCTAAATTTGATCAATTGAGTGTAGACATCGAGACTATGTCACTACTAAGCATTTAATAATCATGATATGTATTCTTATTGAAAGATCCCATCTTCATCAATATTAGGCTCAAGATAAGTAAATTATCATCTCTTCTATCTTTAGCCCAACACTTAAGAATCATTTGATCTTAATTGACTTCCAAGTCATGAAGATTAGGAGAATTATGATCTTGTTGATGTTGTGCAAAGGCAGCGGTGAGTGAGTTTCTTCCTTTTAATCCCATTGTATTTCCATCATCCAAAAAAGTTCATTATGATCGAAATATCCCATTTTTCCTTTGGTAAACCTAAATTTTGATTAAGGACCAAAATCAAACATGACTACTTTGCCCTTGGGGTACTTTACCTCATAATTCATTAAACACAACTCAAATTACTTGAGCATTCAGCGTGGTATATCCATGAGTTAATTGAAACATTGAATGAGGATAATGTGGTTTTTTTAAAATTTAATTTCAATAATTATTTAAATTCAAAAAATAGGGTTTTCAAAGTTGATTTATTTAACTGTTCAAAATATTTTTTTTTATTTATGAGAAAATTATTAGAGATTCCCTTAGGTCAGAGAAGCACTTAGGCAAAATTTCATGATTTTTTGAATTAAAATATTATTATTATTTAAATTTGGATCAATTTCATTTATTTAATTTATTAGAAAAAATGTTTTAATTATCAAAATTATTTTATATTTTTACTAGAATTCTCTAAGTTCATAAAACTCATAGAATCAATTTTTGTATTTTTATAATTTGTAATTTATTTATTATAATTATTTTAATGAGAAAATAAGGAAAATTCATTCTTAAGCCTTTAAAATTCATTTTAAACTTAGAAAAATTAGGAAAAATATCGTAATGAATTCTAAGTGATCAGTGAAATGTTGTACACATTTTGAACCTTTTTTGTATTTTTGAAAATATTGATTATTTTAAATATTTTTAATTCAAAATAAACTTTGAAAATGACATATTTTCACAAAAAAATAGTTTTTTTATTTTTATTAAATGCCCCTTATCACAAGAAACCCAAAAAAATCTATTTTTTATGATTTTTCTAAGCTTACTTAATTTATTATAATTATTTTTATACAAGAATACAAAGTTTCTTTAAAAATCAATCTTAGTGCTTTAACTAAGCCAAACAATTTTTTAAATTTTTACAGTAAGTAAATATGACTTTTATGCACAATGTGAAATTGATTTTGTTAATTTTTAATAAGTATATAATTTACATAAATTAACACAAGATATATACACTTAAGTAAATATAGAATTTCACAAAATTATTCAAGCTATCATGTTTTTTTTTTGAGCTTCACTGCCCATAGGAAACCTACTAAAATTATTCCCATAATTTTCCAAGTGATCTTTTAATTTATGTAATTAAAATAACCAAAATGGCCATCTTAGCTTGAAAATTAAGGTGAGATGCATAGATATGTCCTCTGACCTTGGAAAAATCAGAGGACATACTTTCTATCATGAGGACCAAATCCTCAAAATTTCAAGCCATGGTGAGCAATGTTTGATCATAATGAATAAAAATACTCCATAAGGTATTTAATTCATTAAAAATCAGGGAATAAGAAAATAATTTTTATCTTTACTCCACATTATTCTCCTCTATTCACTGAGCAAGAAGGTATTTTTCTTTTTTTTATGATTTTTCTAGAGAAAGAAATGGATTTTTGAAGTACAGCCATTTAAAATAATTTAAAAAATCCATATTTTTCTACTTATCCTACGCGGCGCCAGCTCATCCTACGGCGGCTCCAAACTCACACTCGGCATGCTCCCATTCATTATGCTTTCAACATAGGCATGCCACACGACCCACAGTTCACGCACCAAGAGTCTGTCTGGTTCGATCTCCTCTATCCATTGGATAAACAACCGATTGGACGACTCACTGTTATCATCCCCAAGTGACCTAACCCGTAAGCCATTCACACTAAAACCTCAAGATCTCTACAAAGACTCAACCAAATCACATGGGATTTGTTTCTAAACCTTCATCTACTCAAGACGAACACATCTATATTGTTAATCAAGTATGAAATCAAGCCATTACAAATGGAGAATCAAATGAAGCACAGACTAGGGTTGGAGCTCAATACCTTTGTCTTAGAGGGAAGGCCTCAATAAGATGGTTGTGGTAGCTTTGATTGTATCCAACAAACCTCCGGATGAAGTCTCAAGCTATGGTGAATTGTGTAGGTATGATTTTGATCAAAGTGGATTTCAGGTGTTGTTCTAGAGCTAGGTTAGAGTTTGTTTGGGATAGGGATTTTTTGGGGAATCAACTCCTTTCACTGTGGTAATGGTGCGTGCAAAATTAATTGGAGTTTGGTTCACTGTGGAGCTGTGGAGGAATGTGTCCTAGTTTTGGCCTGATTTTGAGCTCAAAATTGATGTCTCACAAATGGATCTGGAGAGGAAAATGGTTGGATTGAGCTTAGGGATGCTTGGAGAGTCTCTGATGAGATTTTAGCAGAGTTTCCTTAAGGATTTAGAACTCCTTTCTTTTGGCTATGGAGGAGGATGATTAAATAGAGGAGCTTAAGCTGGCCATCAAGCCCAATTGATGGGTGCAAAGAGCTGCTTAGGTGGAGGGCTGAGCATCTATGAAGAGCAATTAGGATGAGCTCGCATCTAAGGTTGAAAATTGGTTTGATTTAGGGTTGGTGGCTCACAATTTTTGCATTTTCTGGTTAGAAGGGTGGTTGTCCAGAACAGAGGAGGTGAGCCGGGAGAGGGTTAATGGTTAGTGATGATGGAAGAGATTTCTAGGTTAAGGCCCAAAATGGGATGAAATCCCTTATTTAGAACACTTGGGTGGGTTGAGGGTGGTTTAGCCTAGTCAAAAGAGTGTGCTTAGTGGCCATGGTGACATTAAATTGGTGACTTTGGCATGGCTAAGTCTATTTTGGTGAAGGGGTTCAATTTGGGTCAAAATGGCCAGAAGCTAGGTTTGCATTAGGATATCCATGACAATAATCTCAATTTATTGGTCAATATTGTGTATATGACTGTATTAAGAGAATTGGAAAAGATTTGGAGTGATTTGGATTTGATTTGGAAGTTCAATTTAGTGGGGATTAGTAATTTAGTCAATTTGGTGGTGTTTGATTGAACTTGGGTTTAGGTAAGGGTAAGATTAGGTTAGGTCCAAATTGATCATTCAAAATGGTCTATGGGAATTATATAAAGAGTTTTCATCATAAATTGGGTGCCAATTTTGGGGTTAGGAAATTCAATTTGTTAGAATTTGGAAACATAGCCAATTTGGGGATTTTGAATGTGGGTGGAAATTGAGTGAAATTGAGGCTTGAACAAGGCCAATTGAAGGTACAATTTGATGTTTAGGATTGTTACAAAGAATTTAGGATTCAAATTTGGGCAATTGAGTGGATCATATAATTTAATTAGGTGAGATTAAGTCATAGGGTGAAAAGTGGGGTTTTAATTTGGATCAAAATCGAGCTCAAAGCATGGGTCAATTAGGCTTGTATTTGGTTAAAGTTGATCATATGAAAGATTAATTTGAGTTTAGAATTGAAATTTGGGAGTATTGGGGCAAAATTGATGGTTATGTGAGGTAAATTTGGTGAAATTGGTCCTTTAAAGGCAATTTGGGGCTTTTTGGTCAAAATGATCAAATTGGCCCAATTGGGTTCAATTAAAGGTTCCAAATTAGTTTTGGGGACATTTTAAATGATTTTGAGGGTTTTAGGAAAGTTTGGGCTACCAAGGGTATTTTTGTAATTTTGGCAAATTTGAGGGTATTTTGGTAATTTTGGAATTTTTGGGTTGTTTTGGTAAATTTTGGTAATTTCAAGCGGTTTGAAATGATTTTTGATCAAATATGGGTATTTTGGGTGAAATTGGGAATTTTGGTCAAATTTGGGGTTTAAGGGTATTTAGGTAATTTGGGTGTATTTGGGGGCAAAGGCCAAGTTGGATATTTTGATAGAATTGGGGTGCCAATCACCTTATATGAGCTATGAACCAATGAAATACCCATTTTGGTCCTCTATCTACTGGTCTTAGCTAAACCCCAGCCTAAGGCTAGTGGGTCTAAGGGACCATCTACATGAGTTTCCCAAAAGGTGAAGGGATCAAAGTCAAGAAATCTGAGTTTTAGGGTTGTGAGTTAAAGCGGGTGCAAGCGAGTAAAATAGCTCCAGACCAATGCCCAGGGTCAACCTTATGACCAAGAAGTCCTATGGGGACTCCCCTTGATTTTCCTATATAGTGGCCCCACCTACTAAGTGCTAGAGGTTAGGATAAGTATATGGAACTTCAAGTTGAGCACATAAGAGTTTAGAGTTTCTAAAGGTGAGGGTTCATTTTCTAGTTTTCTAGGAAAAGTCAACAGGAAAGTCCTATGGCTAGACCTTAGGCTATTAAAGAGGTAAAACTAAACCTCAACCAAAAGTGAGGTCAATAATGCCCAAATATTTATTTTGGTCAAAATTACAACATAACTATTGAGAGAGATTTTTCATGCTTAAAACTTTTAATCAAACTTTAGAAATACTCACTAATATACCAAAAAGTTTTCAGGATTAAAACATCTCAAAACTTTATAAATTTGTATTTGTAGGATTTATTAAATCTTATTCAAACTAAAACCTACTTGCAACCAAAAATCCCCTTAATCTAACATTGAGGGATTGTATAGGAGCCGGTTTTAAGCATGATTTATGCACAATTTAAGCTAAATCTTGCAAAAATGGAGAAAAATACTTTTGTAAATCTTGTGCTCTCATAAATCTCAGACTAATTCTAATTTGTGACAAATCTGAGATTTACTAAATCTTTAAAATCAGTGGATTTAGTAAATTTATGATGAACCAATTGTATGGGGTTCTTTGGTAGCCAATTTTAAGCAGGATTTATCTAAGATTTATGTTAAATCCTACCAAATGACAAAAAAGAAATGTGTAAATGTTTCATATTCTTAAATCCCATTTTTTCTCCATTTTTTCCTAAAATTTGGGGTTTAGTAAATTCTGTAGGAAGTAGGAATTATGGGATTTAGAGAACCAAAAGCCTAGGGGTGATAAATCCTGCTAAGGTTTTCAAAAAGTTCTACTATATTTATTAGGATTTATTCATAACAAACCAAGTAATTTTATAGGATTTAACTCCTACAAGATTTCATAAATCCATATTTACAATATTTACTAAATCCTTCTTACAATCGAATAGCCTCTTAGGGCCTGTCTAGTAACGGACTCAAAGCATGATTTAAAATGGAATGAACCCAATTTTTGCTAGATAGTTATTTTTGATAAAACAAAGCCTCAGATATGATAAATCCAGATTTCATACATTTAAGCCTTAAATCCTATATTTATTAAATCCCTGTGACTTGGTGGATTTAGTCAATTCGTGACAGATGCTACACAAAAAGAAGATGAACAAGTCATGAAGTTACCTTCCTTAGTTATTTTGTGCAGGAGAGGAGAAGAAAGATGAAAGAAAAAGGAGTTTTGGGTCTATGCAAGCTGTGATCCCATCATTTTGTTTCCGACTGTGTTCCAAGCTAGCTCCAACAACGAGTGTATGGTGATGGTTTGGTCACGAGGGTGATGGTTTTGGATGTAATAGATCAAGAGTGAGGAAACATAAAAACTAAAAGTCAAGCCATTGTTTAATGGTCTTGGGGAAAGTGGAAGAGGTTTTTGGCTGAAATCGAGAGTAGGATAGGAATGTGGGAAATAAGAAAAAGAAATAAGGGTTTTGGGTGGGAAGAGTATAGCTAGGTCATTTAGCAACTATTTAAAAGTGGCTTAATAGCTGTTAGTTTATAACAACATTGAAACTAACAGCCTTATTAAGAATAAACATCAATTTCTCCCCACGAAATGTGGCTCAGTTAATAACCGACAAAGTATGACTGTCAATTAACATTCAGTGTCAAACCGATAGTATAAAACTGAAGTAACTCCAAAAAACTCGTTAGAATTTTGTTCATGTATAAAAGAAACAGGTTAAGTAGTATTTATGTCATTATAATTTATCTAGTTGATTTACTGTTATTATGCAATCAAAAATGATCATGATATTTTTGACTCATAAATAGCACTCAATTTCTCTATTGATTATAAGTATTGTTTTTCCTTTAGTAATTTTTATTATAAGCCAAGTACATATGGGTCTTCTCTGTGTTTATTAGTTAAGATTGTGAAGAAAAGGAGACCATCATAATTTTATAGGAAAGTGTGGTGGTTACATTGAGAATAAAAATGATAGGCACACAAATGAATAATGTAAATGAGCACACATCCTCAGTTATCTAGTCCATGCATTACTACTACCTAAAACAACTTCTTATAAACTTTAAGTTTCTAATGAAAAAAAAACAATCATATTAAAAAATAATTAAATGAGGTATGTGTAGACATTTGGAATCTCAAAATGATCTTTTTACAATTCAAGACTTCGAAGATTGCTCAGATCTTATTTAAAACTCAATTGAAAATGCTAAGCACTAGCTTGAATAATTTTTTAAAATTTATTTAAATGATGTTTAAGATATATAATTAAATAAGTTAATTACATGTTTGAATTTTATTTGAGAGCTAGTATAAAAATTGTTAAAACACAATTTTAAGCTTTGTTGATCTAAATTCAAACCTTAATCAAGGGCGAAATCAAAGAAGTTAGAAGTTACTTTGACTTTATTTTAATCTTATAAAAAAATTGTTGAGCATGTTCAAAGCAAGCCTAATCGTAGCTAAAGCCATTTTGAACTATAAAAAGCATTTGAATATCGTTGCATTTAGATTAGTTTTGATTGAGGTTTTGATGTGTATGTATTAAATTGCAATATAACATACTATTTCTAACATAATTTGAAATGTCTAAATTGAATGTTTGAACTATATTCAAATAAAGTTTTAATGTGATTTTAACATTATTTGAATACTTAATTCAAATTGGGTTCAAAGTTATTAGAGGAGATTCCCTTCTTGATTGAATTATATTCATATCATTGCAGCAACTTCAAAAAAAGAAAGCTCTAGGGTTAGATATTTGGCCAATACCTCGTAATCTTATTGTGAGCACTAAAAATTACAGAGGTCGATCTGTAGGCCAGGTAAGTCTTTACTTAATTTGTGAAGATTTTAGGATTTTAGTAGAAATACTTTGAAAGCAGAAAGATTTAAATAATATAAGGAAAATTAAAGAGCATGCACAACATGACACAATCTAATTTAATTTGTAAAATAGCAAATCAACTCGAAATAGAAAAGGTGAAGTTCAGGACCTAGTGTGGGACCAACTTTACAGCGCACAACGCCAAGGCGGAACTAGTCCACCAACACACCCATTGGGGGTCTGACCCCACATAAAGATTTAAAAGTCTTTAATGGCCTCGTGAACCTTCCTGTTCAAGGGTGATTAAACAGGCAGTCCTAAAGTCCAAATTAGTTGACTGTACTTTCCCAAGACTGAATTGGGTAAAGCATGTCAACGGAAGAAGGGTAATCTGGTTCATGAGAGACATGAACACATTACCGATGTATGATGATATTATTTCCTGATTAATATGAAGAGTAAAGCAAATCCCCAACGGATTCGCCAGAAGCTGTCAGCATAATTTTAGTTAAGGAGTTGCCCGTTGGAAGTTGTCGGCCACCGGAATCGAAATCCCATCACCTGCTTCAGAAAGGCATTTAATTTACACACTTATATATAATTTTAGGAAAATATGAAATCAAATTGACCAAATATTTTTCATAGTTTAAATGAAAGAGCGCTATACCTCAAAACCTATATCTATCTTGAAGATAAACACAAGACTTGAGGGTGAAGCTCGATCAAATGAACTAAGAAATATATGACATCCGTTTAGCCTGCAAAACCATTTTATTTGTCAATAAGTTCCCCTATTTAATGCAAAGAATTAAATAGGGTAAGCTGGGTTTAGATAGACTTCCTATAAGGGCAAGCCTCTATAGTTAATTACATCTTAGATAACCAAAGTCACCTAAGAAAACTCTAAATAAAAATTAGGGAATGTTGTCTTCAAAGATATCAAAAGGATTGGACTAATCAACGAGATCAGACAAAGAGGTGTGAAAGGGGAATATCTAAAATTTATAACATTTTGCTTTTGGACTCCAAAGGAGGAAAACCTAGGTGATGTCATGGATCCGGAGGAGAACCTCAGTGACTTCCCAGTCTATCCTATGGTTTGGGCTTGGCTTTGGAGAGAAATATTTAAATGTTTCATCTTATCAATTTTATTAGTTTAGGACATACATTCATGTGAACTGATCACATAAATATGTTAAAAGATGTGAGGATTTAGGTCATGACGATCGACAACCTCAAAATCCTAAGATGAGTTAGGGCTTATTTGTACAATAGAGCTGTACAAAGGCCTAAAGATGAGTTGAGGATTTATATTGCATAAACAAAAAATCTCAAAATCCCATGTCTTGTTATTTATTTCTAAAGAAAGATATGCTATTGTAGATCCTCTTGCCGATGAAGATGGTCGTGCTGCCCATAATACTAGCTCCAAGCTCCTCGGCATGACGAATTTAATTTTTTTAATGTGTCAGGTTATGATGTAAAATCAAATTTTCCTATGGTTTTGGTTATTTAAATATTTTGGAGCATATTAAAGTTGATTAGAGTGTCACCGATTAGGTTCCTATGATTCCCTTGTTCTAGTACCATTATTTTCTTTCGGATTCACTCAGTCCAAATGAATTTACTAAACTTAACTCAATGGGTTCCATACTTTCATTTAGACCGTGAGAAGTCACATTAACAACCATAGGTTACTTTCTTCGAGGGATTCTCGATCATCCCACAGAGACATTTTAATTTTGTTGCAATTTTTGTTTTGTGATGTTTGTGATTAAATTTTAAGTTTTCTTATATTTTGAATGGTGTGGCGGTGAATTTTATCTTGGTTGAATTTAATTTTGGTTTTGGTTTTGCGGCTATCTTATCAGTTTTGGTTTTCATGCATGGTGACTTTGTTGTTTGACATGCAAGCTCAAGACAAGAAATATAGAAAGGTAAATGCATTAATTTAAAAGCGTACCTATCGATTCTTCTCATTCCACCACCTGAAAGGTTAGTATTTGCAAAACATGTATATAATTTTGTATAGAATTTAATTTACAGGAGTAGATGAAGGTTTAGCCACCAAACTTGAAGTTTTGAATTTATTGAATCTCAGAAGATCCTAGTGGTTGATTTTAGAACAAAAAATTGGCAAGTTCAATTTGCCCTTCAAAATGTTCATTAGATTTCAAAAGGCTCGGGGCATGACCTTGGACCACTTTGAAGAATTCTTAAAATATTTTGAGTTCTTTTTGGACTTATCATATTGTTCCATTAATCATCTCAGGTCGAAGTGTGACTACTCCATTGCTTAGTGAAACTTGACAATTTAATTATCCCGAGGATAGGATACCCAATTAATCAATTCAAACTTCATTTAAAGGTCTTGTGAGTGGGTGCCCTGAAGGCAAATTTAAGTTATTTAAGATTGTGGTGCCTGCAATTAAGGTCAGGCTTGTAGTGTTTAAAGATGTTAATCACCAATCATATGATCTTCTAAATCCCATCAATTAAGTTTAGACATTGAGCTTATGTCACTACTAAGCCTTTAACAATCATGATAGGTGAAATGGTGATTATAAAGATTTTGATTTAATTGATATGCATTCTTATTAAAAGATCATGTCATCATCAATCTTGGACTCATGAAAAGTAAATTATCATCTTTCTAGCTTAATCCCATCACTTAAGAACCATTTGTTCTTAATTGACTTCCAAGTCATGAAGATTAAGAGGATTGTTATTTTGTTGATGTTGTGCAAGGGTGCCGAGTAAGTTTCTACCTTTTAACTCATTGTAATTCAATCATCCAAACATATTTATTAAGATCAAAATTACCCATTTTCCCTTGGATAATACGAAAATTTTGATTAAGGCACCAAAATCTAGAACGATTATTTTGCCCTTGGAGTACTTAACCTCATAACTCGCTGAACACAACTCAAATGACATTGAGGGTTTAGAGTGTCATATCCATGAAGTAATTATAATGTTGGAGGAAGATATGTTGACTTCTCAAAATTTAACTTATTTAAATATTTATTTAAACCCAGAAAAAAAGATTTTTAGAAATTGATTCATTTAACTTTCCAAACAAAAATTTTGAATTTATAAGAAAATTATTAGGGTTTCCTTAGGTCAGAGAAATACCTAGAAAAAATTTTATGATTTTTTGAATTAAATTATTATAATTATTTTAATAAGAAAATACGGAAAATCAACTTTTAAGCCATTAAATTTTATTTTTAATTTTAGGAAAATTAGGAAAAATATTTTAATGAGTCCAAAATGATCAGAGGGCAATTAGACATATTTTGAAATATTTTGATATTTTTGAGATTTTTAATTATTTTTAAATGTTTTAAAATTATAAATAAAGCTAAGAAATTAAGTATTTTCTAAAAGATAATTTTTTATTTTTCTCAAGTGCCTCTGATCACAAGGAACATCAGAAAACCACTTTTCATAATTTTCCCAAGTGTATTTAATTTATTATAATTATTTTTGTACAAAAAAATAATGTTTCTTTGAAAATCAACTTTAATACTTGAATTTAATCAAATAATTTTCATATTTTTACAGTTGATAAGCATGATTTTTATGAACAATGTGAGAATGATTTTGTCAATTTTTTATAAGTATATGATTTACAAAAACTAACACAATATATTTAAATTTAATTAATTATAGACATTTACAAGATAATTCAAGACATCATGATATTTTTCCTAGACTTCTCTAACCATAGGAAACCAACAAAAATTATTCCCATAATTTTTAAAATGATATTTTGATTTATATAATTAAAAAAAAACCAAAATGGTCACCTTAGCTGGAAAATTAGGGCTCGAAGCATAGAGATGCCCTCTGACCTGTGAAAAATTAGAAGACATAGTCTCTGTCATGAGGAATAAACTCTCAAAATTTTAAGTCATGATAAGCAATGTTTGATCATAATGAATTAAAATACTCCAGAGGGTATTTAATTCATTAAAAATCAGGGAATAAGAAAATAATTTTTATTTTTAGTCCACATTATTCCCCTCAGTTCAATGAGCAAGATGGTTTTTCCTTTTATTTTTATGATTTTCCTAGAAAAAGATACGGACTTTTGAAGTTTAGGCATTTAAAATAATTCAAAAAAACCATATTTTTCTACTTATCCATGCGGCGCCACCTCAACCTACGACAACCCCGAACTCACACGTGGTACTCCACTATTTGACATCGTCATCCACCTCAGTTGTCATGCGGCCCACCTTTTTGCACCAAGAGTTGGTCTGGCTTGATCTCCTCCGTTGATGAAATAAACACGCGATCAAACGACTCTCCATTATCGTCCCAAGTGACCTAACCCGTAAGCCATTCACAATAAAACCTTAAGTGCTTCCTCTAGACTCAATCAAATTGCATGGAGTTTGTTTCTAAACTCAAGACAAACACATCTATGCAGTTAATCAAGTATGAAATCAAGCCATTACAAATGGAGAATCAAAATAAGCTCAGTCTAGGATTAGAGCTCAATACCTTTATCTGAGAGGGGAGGCCTCAATCAGATGGTTGTGGTAGCTTCGATTGGATCCAACAAACCTTCAGATGAAGTCCCAAGCTCTGGTGATATTACTAGGTATGTTTTTGATCAAGGTAGATTTCAGGTGTTGGTCTAGAGCTAGGTTAGAGGCTGTTTCAGAGGGGGGTTTGATGGCGAATCAAGTCCTCTTGCACTAAGGATGGTGTGTACACATTTAATTTGAGTTTGATGAATGGGGGAGAGAAGTCCTGGTTTGAGCTGAAAGTTTGAGCTAAAAATTGGGTTATCACAGTTGGAATTAGAGGGGAAAGATGGTTGGATTAAGCTTAAGGATGCTTGGAGAGTCTCTGGTGAGATTTTGGTAGAGTTTCCACAAGGATTTTGAAATCTATTATTTAGCCGTGGAGGAGGTGAGTCTTTATAAAGTGGCTTGGGGTGGAGATGAGAGCCAATAAGTGGGTGCAATAATTGCTTATGTGAGGGTAGAAGGGTTCTAAAGAGCCATTAGGATGAGCTGGCCTCTAAGGTTGAAATTTGGTTTTATTTAGGGGTGGTGGCTCTCAATTTTGGCATTTTTCGGCCACTAGTTTGGGTGGACGGGCCAGGGGTGGTGACCAGGTGGTCAAGTGAGACAGAGGGAGAGTTAATTATCATTAACCCTCAATGTCAAGTGATGATGGAGGGGATATTTTGGTTAAGGCCCATAAATGGGATAAGATCCCTTAAATTAGGGAACCCTTAGTCCATAGGTCACCAAGCTGGTTTAAGTTGGTTTAGCCTGGTCAATAGGGTGTGTTTAGTGGCTACGGTGGCTAAGTCAATTTTGGGAAAAAATGACTAAAAGTTGGGTTTGGGTTAAGCTAGCAATGACCTTGGGTTCAATAGATTGATCAAATTGGTGTATATTATTGTCATGAGAAGTTTAGAAAATATTTGGCGTGATTTTGAATTGATTTGGAGGTTCAATTTGAGGGATTTTGGGCATTTAGTCAATTTGGAGATGTTGGGTTAGACTTGAGTTTAGGTTGGGCTCAAATTAGACTAATCTCAAATTCATGGTTCAAAAATGTCTATATAAATGTCATGAAGAGTTTTCAATATCAATTGGGTGCCAATTTTGGGGTTTGGGCATTCAGTTTGGTGGAATTTGAGGACAACCAATTTGAGGCAAATTTGGTGATTTTGAATGTGGGTTGAAATTGAGTAAAATTGAGGCTTAGAAAAGGCCAATTGAAGGTTCCATTTGATGTGTAAGATTTCTATGAAGATTTTATAATTCAAATTGGGGCAAATTGAGTAGGCTATGTGGTTCAATTAGGTAAAATTAGGTAATGGGGCTAAAATTGGTGGTTTTGGTTTTGATCAAAATTGAGCTCAAGGAATGGGTCAATTAATATTGGATTTGGTATGGATTGATCATATTAAATATGAATTTTTGTTTGGAATTTAAATTGGGGGGGATTGGGGCCAAATTGATGGACATTTGGGGTGAATTTTAGGAAATTAGGCCTTTAAAGACAATTCGAGGTGTTTTGGTCAAAATGATCAATTTGGCCAAATTGGTTTCAATTGAAAGGTCCAAATTGATTTTGGAGATATTTGAAGTGATTTTTGATGTTTCGGGAAAGTTTGGGTTATTTTTGTAAATTTGGCAAATTTTGGGATATTTTGGTAATTTTGGCAATTTTTTGTGGTTTTGGTCAATTTGGGTATTTTTCAAATGGTTTGAAATTATTTTTGAATTAATTTGGGTATTTTAGGTGAATTTAGTAATTTTGGCCAAATTCATGGTTTCAAGGGCATTTAAGTAATTTGGGTGGATTTAGGGGCAAAATGCCAATTTGGATTTTTTGGTATAATTGGGGTATCAACTACCATGTATGAGCTATGCACCAATGAAATCCCCAATTTGGTCCTCTATGTACTAGTCTTAGCTAAACCCTAGCCAATGGCTAGTGGGTCTAAGGGATCATCTACATGAGTTTCCCAAAAGGTCAAGGGATCAAAGTCAACAAGTTTGGGTTTAGGGTTGGAGGTGAATATAGTTGATCGTGAGTGCAAGTGAGTGAACTAGCTCTAGAACAACACTCAGCATCAGCCCTAAAGTCAAGTAATCTTATGGGGACTCTCCTTAGGATCTTCCAAACTGACCCCACCTACTAAGTGCTAGAGGTAAGGACCAATATGTGGAACTTCAAGTTGAGCAAGAAAGAGTTTAGAATTTCGAATGGTGAGGGTTCCTTTTATAATTTTCTAGGAATAGCTAATAAAAAAATCATATGGCTAGACCCTAGGCTACTAAAGAGGCAAAACTAAACCTCAACCAAAAGTGAGGTCAATAAATGGACCCCCAATATGCGTGGGGTGCTGGCCAAGCACACCGCGCGTATTGGGGTTGACCAATGAGATCAACAAAACCAATTGTCGGTGTTATTTCTAGGTTGGAGGAGAGTTGCACGTAAGAAGTTGTCAGTCCCTGGAATTGAAATCCCGTCGCCCGCTTTGGAAGGACGTTGAAGTATGAAATCAAACTGTCATAATTTAAAATGAAAGAGCACTATACCTCAAATCATGTTTCTATCCCGAAGGATAAACACAAGACTTGAGGATGAGGCTCGATCAAATAAACTAANGACAATTGAAGTATGTAAATTAAAAAATTTTCATTTTATTGAGGTTAATTTTATTACAAAATTTTTTGGACCCGGGCACAGGAATTTAGCTAAATAAATAACCCTAGATCAATCAAAATTTCAAAATTTCAATTCAATCAATGTCAAGTTGCATAGTATTTCTTCAAGTATAGTTCGTTGATTGGCAACATAGGTATTACGCCTCAAAAATCTACTAGCTGGTAGGCTCCTCCTGCGTAGTCCTTTTCTATGACAAATGGTCCCTCCCAAGTTAGCCTGATTTTTCTACCTATCTTGTGTCTTGCAAGAATAGGCCTTTGTAGCCCAAGAATGAGATCACCATCATTGAATGTCCTTAGGCAGACCAATTTGTCATGAGCTTGTACCATTCTTGCCTGGTAAAGCCTAGATGTTGTTGTGCTTATAGAGTTTTCCTTCAAGACTTTCCAATTCTTTAAGTCTGAGTTTTGCACTTTCTTCTATTGTAAGTTGATTGGCGACAATGATTCTGAGAGATGGCATCTGAACTTTTAGCCATAGCATGACCTTGGACCCATACACAAGTGCAGAGGGTGTACACTGAGTGGGAGTCCAGAACGTTGTCCAGTAGGCCCATAAGGCTTCTAACAATTTATTATGCCAATCTTTTTTGTTTTCGTCTAGTGTCTTCCTCAATTTCTCTACCAGTGTCTTGTTGAAGGCCTCCTTCAGGCCATCTTCCCTAAGATAGTAGATTGTAGAGTATCTCTAGTCTATCCCGTGTCGCTTGACAAAATTGATGATTTTTGTGCTATTGAAGGTTGTCATATTGTCAAAAATTATTTTGTGCAGAACTCCAAAACGTATATGACTTGGCTTTTGAAAAATTGAAGGAGGTGTTGTGTTGTAACCTCCTGTAACAACACTTCCTCTACCTATTCAAAAAATTAATCTATATCAGAGAGAATAAATCTATCCTATAGAGGATGGAGGGTCTATCAGACCTATTATATCCGTGCCCCAACACTAGAATGGCCACGAAGCAACAGTTGGGTGTAGCACATTTGAAGGTTGGTGCAAGACCATCCCATGCACTTGGCACTGGTGACATCTTCTGGTTGTATCCATGCAGTCGGACATCATTCCCTACCAATAATATCTGAGTCTCTTGATCTTCATTTTCATCTTTTGCACTAACTGGTGAGCGCCACACAATCTGACATGTACTTCATTGACAATATTTTGTACTTCTGCTCTGTTTAGACATCGTAGCCACATCTGATCGAATGATCTTCTATAGAAGACATTGCCTACTAGGTCATATGACATAGCCCTTCTTGTGATGTGATGCTCTGTTGGCTTGTCCTCTGGTAGCTTTCCAGTATGTAAATATTCTATTAATGGCTTGTGTCAATCTTCATCGAAGTCAGCAACTGCAATTGTCATTCCTTCTTCTTCTTCTCCAAGCTTATGTAGATTGTAGTCGATTCGAGATAAAATCTGTCTTCCTTGTACTGTGATATCAATGGAATCCTTTGGGGGACAGGCTAATTCTTTTGTAAGCTTTGCTAGAGTGTCAGCAGGGGCATTATCTCCCCGAGGAATCTGATAAAGAGTTACACTGGGGATCTATTCAAGCATTTTCATTATGTACTGGTTGTATTCTGCTAACCATGGTTTCAAAATCTTATATTGTCCGATGACTTATTGGATGACGAGCTGAGAATCGCCATAGATGGAAATATTTGTTATATCCATCGAGATTTCCATTTCCAATCGGGTGAATAATGCTTTATATTTTGCTTCTCTTTTGGAGCATGGCTTTGTCAGGTGGTATGAGAACCTCATCATACCCTTATCTAGCCTGATAAAGATTAAACCAATCCCCACTTTTCTAGGTAAAATTGTGCCTGGTCCTTTGTCCTTTCTAGCCGGCGAAGCTCCATCGAAGTACATCTCCTAGTGTTGCGCATTAGAGAATTCCATATGTATACCTGCTCATATAGTATTTCGTCTTTAAGAGGGGACCCAGCTGGAAGTGGGTGTGTAGCAAGAAAATATGTTAAAATGTTTCTCTTGATAACATAGAGGGGAACAAAATTTATATCAAATTGTAAAAAAATCATCGACCGTCTTGCAAGACGTCCAAAGAGTGTTGGTCGGGTCATCAAATAATGCAACGGATTAACTTTTAAATTATAGTTACCTTATGAGAAAGCATGTAATATTTGAGCTTCTGACAACAAAAATCAAAGTTAGCAATGCTTCCCAATAGGAGGATACCTTAGCTTCTTTGGTATTAGACGACGACACAAGTAGTAGAGTGCATTTTCTTTACCCTCATTAATGACTTGGGCTAAGAGAGCTCCAAAAGAGTCATCTAAGAATGCAATATAAAGTATTAAAGGTTTTCCCGTGATACAAGCTCTAAAAATAGGAGGTGTCATTAAATATTGCTTAACATCCTTCAAAGCCAGCTGGCATTTCTCTTCCCAAATGAATTTGGCATCCTTTTTAATTAATGCCGAGAAGGGCTGACACCAACCCGAGAGATTAGAAATAAAGTGTCTCAAATATGCTAACTTTCCTCGAAAGGAACATAGTTGTTTTAAAATTTTTGGAGGAGGCATTTTCAAGATAGCTTTAATCTTATTCGGGTCGATCTCATATCCCCGACAACGAACAATGAACCTTAGAAACTTCCGAGAGGTAAAACATTTATCTTAAGGTCATACCGTCGTAATCGTTTAAACATGATACATGAATCATAAAAATGGTCTATTTTTTGTTTACTTTTAATGACGAAATCATCCACGTAACACTCCACTTGGTTGTTAATTTGATCATCAAAAATCTTTGTCATGGCTTGTTGGTATGTTTCTCCAGCATTTTTCAACACAAACAACATCACTGTGTAGCAGAAAATTCTAATAGGCGTTCTAAATGTTGTAAGCGCTGCATCCTTGGGAGCCCCATCTTGATTTGGTTGTATCCCGATGATCCATCCATGAAGGAGAAAATTTCATGTGTTAAAGTTATATCTGCCATTATTTCTGGTATTGGTAATGGAAATTCATCTTTTGTCCATGCTTTATTCAAGTGCTTGAAGTAGACAAATACATAGATTTGTCCATTTTTCTTCTTAACTGACACAATGTTAGCTAACCATATGGGGTATTGCTCTTCTGTTAGAAATTTAGCATCTATTAATTTCTTAACCTCAGCAACGACTTGCTGCTCTATTTCGAGGTGCATTCTTCTTTGAGCTTGTTTTACTAGGGTCATATCTATGTCCACCCCTAGTTTATGATCTGTAACTTCTACAGACAGTCCTGACATTTCATCATAACTCCATGCAAAGCAATCTTTGAATTCTTTCAATAGTCTGTTCAACTCTAAAGATTCATCATCGTTGAGTAGGAACTTATAAATGTAGGTCTGGGCTGCTTTTTTGTCCTGAAGTTAATTTCCTTCAATTCATCAACAGTTGATTTGATTTCTTCCAAAAATTTTGGTGGTGCATCTTCTATTAGCTTATCAGTAGTGTCATCCTCCACTTCTAGGCAATCCTCTTCCGATTTGCTAGTAACAATCATGCAAAGTTCTGAATCCTTAAATGGTCTGATTGTACCAAATCTGAGACCCTTATTCAAGTTGGCAGTTCGACTTTAAACATCCCATAATTTTTTAAAAATTTGTAATTTATATTTTGAAATTTATTTTGGCAAATTTCCCTTTTGAATTTAATTTTGTAAACAAGGCAAAAAGTAACCAAAAGATATATCCTTTAATTCATTAAGATCCTCATCTAAATTTAAATGATTTTTAAGATTAGTGGAAGTAGAAGCACTGTAAAACTTGATCGGATTTGAACCAGGGCTACGGACTTCCCTGAACTTAAAACTCTTGACCTTTTGAGGGAGAATCAGAGTAAGGGTCATGGTGTTCACATAATGGTTTATTCGATCATATATTGTCTCATATTCGCTTTTCTCCGTATCTTCTAAGTATATATCATACGAAGATTTCTTCTATTTTGTCAATATTATTTCATCTTCAAAACTTTCTTCATCATCAATGTTGATGGTTGGCCGAGATTGTTTAACAATTAAATTGGTTCTTATTCGTCCACGTCCCCAGTCTTGACCTCAGGTGTGCAAACTAAAAGAACTCCCACCAACTTCTCTTAAAAGAGTTGTGGAAGCTCGCTAAAGCCAGGTTGAATGGCCTCCCCTTTATGATTCTTCTGAATCTTCACTTTTATTTATCACAACTTCACGAGAGAAGACAATTTTCTTTGGAGGTGCATAGTAGGCGGCATCTTTAAGAATGTCAACTTCATGAACTGAAAATGTTGTAAATCTCCTTTGATGCAATGTTCTTGTCCTTCCTTGTAATACTTAATGCACTGGTGTAGAGATGACGGAACCATGTTGTGTTTGTGAATCCATGGCCAACCAAGTAGAGCATTGAAAGAGTTCTCAGCGTTGATAATATGGAATTTAGCATCTGTTACTAGTTCTCCAACTTTCATAAGTAATGTAATTGATCCAAGGGGTCTTTCTTTCTTTTGGTTGAATCCTCTTAGAATCATTTTATCGGTTGTAACCTCTTGAGCTTCAATGTCCAAATAGGTCAATGTCCGCAGGCTCATCAAGTTGAGGGATGCTCCAGGATCTAACAAAGTCTAGACAACATAAATCTGTCCATGTTAATGGAGATATAGAGTGGACGATTATGGTCGGCGGTACCGAGCAGCAAGTCTTCATCTGTGAAGGTTATCCTAGACAAATCTTTCAATGAGAAAACTTCATCTGATGATTTGCTAACCAACTGGGCTAACCAAATCTCTGGATCAAGCAAATCTGTAACCAGAGACTCTCTCATCTCCTTTGACAGGATTAGAGCGTCATAGGTGCTTATTTTAGCTGGAAACTTTCTGGGAGGAGCTAGCACGTTGTAATCTACATTGTTTGATCCTCCAACTTTCTCTTGGTTACGTGGTTCCTTGACTAGCGGAGGTAGAGATAGCTACGATTTGCTTTCCTTTATCCGTTGGAGCTGACCTCTGGGGTAATACTTTCCCGCTCCCTAAGTTAACCTCTGTAATTTCTTCTTCCTCAGATGGCCTAGGCTAATCTTCCAGTGTTTCTTCTTTGTCAGAAAGATCTATGTTGATAGCAAGTGGTGCATCGTGGCACTCAAGGATTGGTTCCTCACTCTCAGCGCTGTCATAATCGGTATTATCGATGTCTCCTTCGGTCTTGTTAACGAGTTAAATGGACTCAAGCAAGATTTATGGATCATTTTGGGAATCAAGATCAAAGCTAGATTGGTCATAATCAATTATGTTATCACTAGAAATAGTTAAAAGAAAGCTGAAATCAAAATAATTATATTCATAAGACTTCGGAGGGGAAAAAAGATAATCGTACAAGGTCATGGGTTCGAGGATTTTCTTCACCAAATTCAAGAAAACTAATCTAGCATAGGCAGTCCCTATCCCATCCCTTGTGCTATTAGTCTTCGTGGTGGTGCTCTTCTTCTTCTTCTTTAGTGACAACAAATTTCTTTGCAGAATCTTCATCTCGGGCTCGATTAGCGAAGACTATGAATGGAAGCTTGTTCTGATGCACTTTGAATTTGGTCCAATACACTCTTGAGCTTGTTCCAAGTCGCACTCCATCCATTTTTAGTAGCATATGGGTCAATTGGAGAGACAGGATCAGCTAAAATCATATTTATAGAACCTTTTTCAGGTTCCTTTAAATATTTTTTCGGGATCGTTATATTTCCTTCATTAAGATTTTTTTCGAGCCAATCCTTGAAAACAAAGCATTCCTCTATAGTATGTCCAAGCAATCTTTCATACGGGCAATAATTTCGTTGATCCTTCTTGTCAACGTTTTTGAGTTTCTTTGGATTTGATAATCTAAACTCAGGCTTCTTCATCAGAATTCTGAACATTTTGGCCACGACTTCATCTTTCAAGGAATACACCACTTTCCTTCATTCTGAAATGGACATTTTCTTATTCTATGTTTGGAATGATCATCCTTGATATGGTTGTCGGTTAGACTATACATGCTGTTGTGTTTGTAGTTGCTACCATTTCGAACTTCTTTTTAAATACTCTATAGCATGTTGCGATGATGACTGAAGAGAATTCTCTGCATGTATCTACATTAGTTTTTTTTCCTATATTGATAGTTGCTACCATTTCGAACTTCTTTTTAAATACTCTGGTTGTCCTGGACTCCTCAGCCTTCTCATGAGAATCCATATGTTTGACTTCTTCTGGAATATTGCTAGCTCTGCTGAGTAGCTTCTTGAAGGATTTAATGGTGAGTCCCTTGAGCAAGAAAGATACTGGCCAATGAATGATGTCGGCGCTATTTTGTATTGGAGAGAGTTGCCCATAAGAAGCTGTCGGTCACCGAAATCAAAATTCTGTCACCCGCTTCGGAAAGATATTTTAATTTATATATATATTTAGTTTTAGAATAATATGAAATCAAACTGACCCCATATTTTTCATAGTTTAAATGTAAGAGCACTATACCTCGAATCTTGTATCTATCCCGAAGGATAAACACAAGACTTGAGGATGAGGCTCGATCAAATAANAAAGAAATATATGACATCCATTTGGTCTGCGAAAGCATTATATTTGTCAACAATTTTCCCTATTTAATATGAAAAATTAAATTGGGTTTATATTAAGCTGGGCTCTAAAAATTTTCCAATGAGGGTAAGCCTTTATAGTTAATTACATCTTTCGATAACTAAAGTCACCTAAGAAAACTATCGATAAAAATTAAGATATATTGTCTTCAAAGAGGTCAAAAGGATAAGACTTCTCAACTAGATCAGACAAAGAGGTGTAAAAGGGGAATGACTCAAATTTGGAACATTTATTATAGAATCTAAAGGATGAAGAACTAGGGGATATCATAGATTCAGAGGATAACCTCGGTAACTTCCCAGTCTATCCTATTGTTTGGCTTCAGTTTTGAAGAGAAATTATTTAAATATTTCATCTTGCCAATTTTATTTGTTTAGGGCTTACATTTATGTGAAACGATCACACAAATAGCCTGGATGATGTGTGGGTTTAGGTCATGATGAACGACAACCTCAGAACGCTAAGACGAGTTAGGACTTATATTGTACAATAGAGTTATACAAATGCCTAAAGATGAGTTGAGAATTTATGTTCCATAAGCAAAATACCTCAAAGTCCTATGACTTGTTGTTTAATTCTAAGGAGTGGTTTAGCTGATGAAGACATGTTTTGCTGTTGAAGATGGTCGTGCTGCCNATTTGGTCTGCGAAACCTTTGTATTTGCCGACAAGTTCCCCTATTTAATATAATAGATTAAATAGGGTTTATATTAAGCTGGGTCCTGACATGCTTCCTATTAGGGCAAGCCCCTATAGTTAACTACATCTAAAATGACCAAAGACACCTAAGAAGACTCTCGATAAAAATCAAGAAAAATTATCTTCAAGGAATTTCAAAGGGNGTATTTGCCGACAATTTCACCTATTTAATATGAAGGATTAAATAGGGTTTATATTAAGCTAGGATCGGAGATGCTTCCTATAAGGTCAAGCCTCTATAATTAACTACTTCTTAAATAACCAAAGTCACCTAAAAAGACTCTTGATAAAAATCAGGAAATATTATCTTCAAGGAGTTTCAAAGTGTAGGACTTTTCAATGAGATTGGACAAAGAGGTGTAAAAGGGGATTGGCTCAAATTTGGAACATTTTGTTATAGAATCCAAAGGAGGAAGAACTAGGGGATGTCATGGATCCAGAGGAGAACCCCGATGACTTTCCAAGTTATCCTAATGTTTGGCTTCAGTTTTGAGGAGAAAACTTTATGTGTTTTATCCTGCCAATTTTTTTAGTTAGGGCTTACATTCGTGTGAAACGATCACATAAATAGCTTGGAAGATGTGAGGACTTAGGTTGTGACAAATGACAACCTAAGAATTCTAAGAGTTATGGCTTATATTGTATAACAGGGCTATATAAAGGCCTAATGATAAGGTGAGGATTTACGTTGCATGAGCAAGCAACCTCGAAGTCTTATGGCTTTGTTGTTTAAGTCTAAGGAAGGAAGATTTTTTTAGCAGGGGAAGACACGTTTTGTTGTCAAAGAAGGTTGTGCTGCCCACCATGCTAGCTCCAAGATCCTTGTCACGACGAGTTTGAGTTTTCTAGTGTGTTAGGTTATAATGTTAAATTAGGTGGCCTTATGGGTTGATCTTCTTTAAATTTTATGGGGGAATGTTAAATTTAATTAGAGTGACACCGGTTAGGACCTTACGGTTCCCTCATTCTGGCACCACTATTTTCTGTTAGATTCACTTAGTCCAAATGAACTTGCTAAACTCATCTTAATGAGTTCCATAATTTCCTTTAGACCGTGGGAAGCCTCGTTAGCAACCATAGGTTACCTCCTCCAAGGAATTCCCAATCATTCGATAGAGACATCTTAATTTAGTTGTTTGTGATTAAATTTTGAGTTGTTTTATATTTCGAATGTTGTGACGGTGAATTTCATATTGGTTGATTTTAGTTTTAATTTTGGTTTTGGTTTTGTGGCTATCCTGATAGTTTTAATTTTCATGCACGGTGGGATTATTGTTTAGCATGCAAGCTTGCAGGTATAAAAGTACAGTATGGGAGTACAAGAAAAACAACGCTGAAAATTGTAAAAGAGTACCTGACGAGTCTTCTCGTTCCACCATCTAAAACTCAAAAGGCATGTTAAGGTAGTTTTAATGAGAGGCAAAAAGTAAGGTTTTCCTAACCCTATGTCATAGCTTGGGGGGTCCTTAGGAGTTTAATTAAGGATGATTTTGTCAAGCAAAACATATTAAGTGTAGTAGATCTCCAAGGTATCCAATAGATCTAGAGAAAGAAGTAAGTTCGTGCTACTCTCTCACTACCTAGTGGAAACTCTCGTTTTCTTTTAAACTTATTATGTTGCTTGATAATTCATCTTATAAAAACTCGTAATGCTTAGTGAGCACTGATGTCTCAATTATCCCTAAGAAATTGATACCTATCACTTGTGATTCAATTTAAGAATTATGTGGGTGAAGATCCTTGAAGAGGCAAGTTATTGTTGTTGGAACACGTAGCCAAATTTTAACCCTAATTAGGCCTGTAGTGTTTGAAAGATATTTTAATTTTCAATGATATTTACTTTTCTAATCCTTATTTAAATGAAACTTGATTTAGCCTAAGTCACTACTAAGCCCTTATAACCTAAGTGAGTGTCTTAATTAGTTTTGAAAAGGTTAGGATTTAGGTGTTCATGTTTCATGATTTGAATTTTATCAAAATAGGAGTATTAAATTGATTAATTATTGACTTCAAAAGTCATACCCCTAAGTCCTTGGTTCATTTTATTTTAATTAACTTCCAAATTTTAATAATTTAGAAATTTATTAGCTTATCTTTTCAATTAAGAAAGTGAGGTTGGTTTCTACCAATTAACCTTTTGTGTTTCAAACCAAATTTTAATAACTTAAATTTTATTAACTTATAATTTAAATTAAGAAAGTGAGGTTGGTTTCTACCAAATAACCCCTTGTGTTTGAAACATCCAAATAAAGATCAAAGGTTACCCATTTCCATCCTTAAATTAAGCCTAAATGTTAATTAGGGCTAATTTTCCAAAATTACACATTTGCCCCTAAGGCTCTAACACTTCATAATTTGTCAAATTTAATTCCAATGACTTTGAAATTTTTATCCTATTTCATTCATGGGTCAATTGAGACATCAGAGGAGAAAATGTGTATTTTAAAATTTTTATCCTACCTCATTCATGGGTCAATTAAGACATCAGAGAAGAAAATGTGATTTTCAATATTTAATTTGATTTATATAATTATTTTAATGTAAAAAAAGGATTTTTCAAAGTAAATTTCTAACTTGACAAAGGTGACTCCTAATCCCATGAAATTTTTATTGGAGGTTGCCAGAGACTAGAGAAGCCTTTGAAATAAATTTGATGATTTTTTAAATTTAATTTGAATTTTAAGAATTATTTTAATTTATGGGGTACTTATTAAATATAAAATATTTTAAATTTAGAAAATTAAGTTTTGTATTTTTGAAAAGTTTCCTTAGAATCAGAGACCTCAGAGAAGAAGATTTTATATTTTTTTGAATTTTATTTGATTTATTGGAATTATTCTTATTGAAAACCGATTTTTATCCTTTAAAAATTATTTTTAAGCTTTAAAATTCAATATCTTTGTTTAGAAAACCAGAAAAATATTCTAATTATTCTTAAGTGGTTAGGAAACAATTTAGGACATTTCCATGAGTTTTATTATTTTTGTGATTTTTAGGGATTTTTAATTATTTCAATATTAAAAATAGGCTAAAAATCAAGTTTTTATTTTAAATATCATTTTATTTTTAAAAAATACCCCTAATCACAGAGAACTAAAAAAAAAGTTTTTATAAAATTTTGAGTTATATTTTGATTTTTTAAAAATCATTTAAATGCCAAAAGTGATGTTTATCTTTAAAAATCAACTTAAGTTATCAAATGAACTGAAAATATTTTGAAATTTTTTTGGTGAGTTATTTGGATCATGAATAGCAATGGAAATAAAAAATAAAGTCATTTAAGTATTTATATCCTTCAAAATTAATTTCCTTATTAATTTAGAATTTATGAAAATTGAGTACATTTTAAATGACTTGACCAATGAAATTATTTCTAAATGTTCCTCTGGTCATGGTAAACCTTCTGAAATTTTCTAATTAACATGCTATTTTTAATGATTATTGTAAGCAAATAATGCACATAGACTTGAAAAATGTGATCCTCTGTCTAGGGACCTCCTCTAACTTTATAAAAATTAGAGAATGTTTTTTCCTGACAAAGGCTACAATATACCAAAAATTTAAGCTATGATGATAAGTCTACATGCATGGAGAATCAAAAGATTCAAATTAGTATTTAATTAATTAAAAATAAAATATAGATCACATGTATTTAAAATTATTTCCACATTATTCTACTCTATTCACTGATCAAGGGGGTATTTTTATTTTACTTTTGTGATTTTTCTACACAAAGTTATGTGTTTTTTAAGTTAAGGGAGTTTAAATATATGGAAAAAAGCACTATTTTTTGACTTATCCACACGGCGCCTCGTTAAGCTATGGAGACTCCGAAGCTTAATGCGCTGTGTTCCCATTTGACGATACCGTCCACATCAGTAGCCACGTGTCTCGCTGTTTGTGTGAAGAAGCGATGTCCGGCTTCATCTTTGCTATCCATTCGATACACGCTTGATCAAACGGCTCCCCATCATCATCCCCAATAGAGTGATCCCGTGACCGTCCACACTAAAATCCTAAGATCTCAGCATATACTCAATCATTTCACTTCGGGTTTGATCCTATGGACTCATCTAAGTGAGGCGAACACATCCATACTTTTATCTTGCAATTAAATTAAGCATATTGAAATGGAGAATCAAAATAGGCTCAGAAAGGAGAGAAGTTTTATACTTTTGCTTTGAGAAGTGAAGCTTTAATCAGAGGGGCTTGGCACATTTGTTGGAGTCCAAGGAGGCAAGGGATTGAGCCTCTTATCTTGGTGTAAGGCCTAGATATGAATTCGACCAAGCTCGTTTTCAGCTGTTGGTCTAGAGCTATGATAGAGGCTCTGTGAGACGGTGATTTGATTAGCTTTTGCTTCTTTCACTATTGTGAAGGTGTGGGTAGAGTTAATTTGAGTTTGGTGGAGTGTGAAGGTGTGGGTAGAGTTAATTTGAGTTTGGTGGAGTGTGAAGGTGTAATAAGTTTTGTCCTGGTTTTGAGCAGAGGTTTGAGCTCAAAATTAAGCTTCCAAAGTGGAATTCAGTGAGGGAAGAGGGTTGGATTGCATTGAGGGGATCTTAGGGAGGCTCTACTAGAAGTTTGGTAGGCTCTCACTAAGAAATTTTTAGCACTTAGTGTAACAACCAAGGAGGTGGCCTTTTATAGAAATGGGGTTATGGTGGCTGTCATGGCCAATTAAGGGGTGTAATGTGGTGCTTAGGTGGAGGGCAGAGGAGCTCTACAATTCATATTGGCTAATCTGGCCTCTAGGTTTGATTTGGTTGAAGCTATGTGGGGGTGGCTCTCGATTTTGCCATTTTCTGGCCAGGAGGCTGGCCGGCCGTCCAGGGAGAGTTGGCTAGGTGCTCAGGGCATTCAGAGGAATCTATCACAACAATTTATTGCAAATGTGTTTTGATTTGGCAAGGGTATCTTAAGCAAGTGTATTTTTTGGAAAAAGATCCCTTAATTTGGGGACTTTTGGTCCATGGCTTAGTTTAGGTGGTTTGGTGGGTTTTGACTCAGTCATAGGGGTCAACTAATGGGTGAGGTGGAGTTAATTTGGTTGCTTTAGAGTGGTTAGGTCACATTTAGTGCTTGGGTCCAAGTTGGTGCAAATGACCAAGTCTTGGGTTTGTTCTATGCTATGTCTGTCAATTGGTTGTTAAATGTTGACATGTGAATTATCCCAAGACTTGGTCAATTGACCAAGTCTTGTGTTTGGTCTAGCCTATGTCATGTCACATTTGGTTAGGTCACATTTAGTGCTAGCCAAGTCAATTGCCTAATTAAATGCTTCATTTGGTTTAGATGATCATAAGGAACAACTTTGGTGAAGGATGGAAGTTGTTTTGAGCTCAATTAAAGGGTTAATTTTGAGGGAATTTTGAATTTTAATCAATTTTGTTATGTTAGGCTAAGCTGTGGTCTAGCTTGGGTTAGCCTTGGGATAATTCCAAATTGGTTATTGTAAATGATCAATAGGGACCCCATGAAGAGTTTTCAGCATGAATTGGGTGCCAATTTTGGGGTTAAGGCAATCAATTGAGTGAAATTTGGGGACTTAGCCAATTTGGGCCTAAATTTGGGAATTTTGGATTTATGCTAAAATTAAATGGATTTGAGGCTTCAACAATCCCAATTGATGGTAAATTTTGATCTGTATGAATGTTATAAAGACATTGGAACATTAATTAGGGTCAATTGACTAGGCTATGGGTTCATTTTGGTGAGATTAGATCATGTGACAAAAATTGGCGGTTTAACCTAAACCAAAATTGGGCTCAAATCATGGGCCAATTAAGCTTGGATTTGGTCTAGTTTGGCCATATCAAAACTGAATTTGAGTTTAGGATTGAAATTGGGTTAAATTGAGATCAAATTGATGGACATTTGAGTTGAATTTGGGGAAATTTGGGCCTTTAAAGGGCAATTTGAGGGTTTTGATCAAAGATGTTGAAATTGGCCAAATTGGGTCATGTGGTAGTTAACGAAAATTAAATTAGGAATATTTGGGAGGTTTTGGGAATTTTTTGGATTTTTTGGAATTTTTGGAATTTTGGGTCCAGGAGGGGGACTTAGTAATGTGGCCAATTTGAGGATTTTGGGTAATTTGGGTGTTTTCAAGGTGTTTGAAATGATTTTTGAAAAAGTTTTGATATTTTGGCTAAGTTTGGAGATTTTGGCCAAATTTGGGGTATCAAGGGTATTTGGGTGATTTGGGAATTCGGGGGCAAATGGCTAGGTTGGGTATCTTGATAGAGTTGGATTGACAACCACCATAAATAAGCCATGGATCAATGGAAACCCCATTTTGGGTCCTCTATGTAGTGGTCTTAGCCAAATCCTAGCCTATAGCTAATAGGTTTAGGGGACCACCTACAGGAGTTTCCCATAAGTATCAAGGGACCAAAGCCTAGAAATTCTAGGTTTAGGGTATTAAGTGATTGTGAGTGTAAACAAGTGCCTTAGCTCTAGACCAACACCTAGGGTCAACCCTAACATCCAACAATACTAAGGGTGACTCATCTTGAGTTTCCCCCATAGTGACCCCACCTACTAAGTACTAGAGGTTAAGACCAATGTGTGGAACTTCAAGTTGAGTATAGAAGAGTTTGAAATTTCTAATGGTGAGGGCTCCTTGTCTAGTTTTCTAAGAATAGTCAATAGGTAGAATTTCTAATGGTGAGGGTTCCTTGTCTAGTTTTCTAAGAATAGTCAATAGGAAAGTCGGGATTTCTAATGGTGAGGGTGCCTTTTCTAGTTTTCTAAGAATAGTCAATAGGAAAGTCCTATGCCTTAGGCTACTAAAAAGGAAGAACTAAACCTCAACCAAAAGTGAGGTCAACAAATGGACCCCCATTAGGCTACTAAAGAGGAAAAAATAAACCTCAACCAAAAGTGAGGTCAACAAATGGACCCCCAATAGATGGTGCCTTTTCTAGTTTTCTAAGAATAGTCAATAGGAAAGTCCTATGGCTAGACCTTAGGCTTCATGTCTAGTTTTCTAAGAATAGTCAATAGGAAAATCCTATGGCTAGACCTTAGGCTACTAACTTTTTCTAGTTTTCTAAGAATAGTCAATAGGAAAATCCTATGGCTAGACCTTAGGCTACTAAAGAGATAGTTTTCTAAGAATAGTCAATAGGAAAGTCCTATGGCTAGACCTTAGGCTACTAAAGAGGAGACCTCAACCAAAAGTGAGGTCAATAAATGGACCCCCAATAGGTGGGGTGTGTTGGGCAAGCACACTCAAAAGTGACGTCAACAAATGGACCCCCAATAGGTGTGGTGTGCTTGGCAAGCACACCGCGTGTATTGGCGTTGAACAATGAGATCAACAAAAACTAATACAAACTCTAAAGTCAAGAGACCCGGAAGTATGTGTAGAGTTGTGTGTGTTTTTTTTTATTTCCATCGGAGATACTGGTAGGTGCATATTTGATCAAGTTAAGAAGTTGGGACTCTCGCTGGGGATTGGAGAGTAGATTTAGAGTTATGAAATTTTAGAGATTTCTAAAGCATACAAATCAATACGCAAGTGCTAACCCCGAGGTGGGAATTGAAATTTAGGTATCAATTCTGAAAAGAAAAGAAGAGTCAGAATTTAGGTACCGACCTCAAAAGTTGATAATCAAGATTTAGGTACTGATCCAAAAATGGGATTTGAAATTTAGGTATCAACCTCATAAGATAAGAATCAGAATTTAGTTACTGACTCGAAAATGGGAATTGAAATTTAGGTATCAATCTCAGGGAGAGAGTCAAAATTTAGGTACCAACCTCAAAAGAGGAGAATCAGAATTTAGGTACTGAATAAAAAATGAGGTTTGAAATTGAGGTATCAATCTCAGGGAGAGAGTCGAAATTTAGGTATCGACCTGAAAAGATGAGAATCAGAATTTAGGTACTGACTCAAAAATGAGATTTGAAATTTAGGTATCAAAATTAGGGAGAGAGACGAAACTTAAGGTATCGAGCTCAAATAATGAGAATCAGAATTTAGGTACTGACTCAAAAATGTGAAAATTTAAATATAGGTATCAATCTCATGGAGGTTGTCTAAATTTAGGTATCAAACTCAAAAGATGAGGATGAGAATTTAGGTACTCACTCCAACATGTGAGAATTGAAACTTAGGTTTCAATCTGAGGGATAGTCGAAATTTTGGTATCCACCTCCAAAGATGAGAATAAGAATTTAGGTAGTCAATCAAAATCATGATTTGAAATTTAGGTATCAATTTTGAAAGGTGAGAATCAGAATTTAGGTATTGATTCTAAAATGAGATTAAAAAATTAGGTATCAATTTTGAAATGTGAGTTGAAATTTAGGTATCAACCTCCAAGGGCGAGAATCAAAATTTAGGTACTGACTTAAAAATGTGAGAATTGAAATTTAGGTATCACTTCCGAGAAGAGAGTCAAAATTTAGGTATTGCCTCGAAAGGCAAGAATCAAAATTTAGGTACTGATTCAAAAATGTCAGAATTGAAATTTAGGTATCAATTTCGAGAAGAGAGTCGAGATTTAGGTATCGACCTCGAAAGGTGAGAATTAGAATTTAGATACTGATTTAAAAATGTGAGAATTAAAATTTACAAAGAGCTTGTGGTGTTGAATTAGCAAAAGTGTGTCATGTGGAAAGGATGATTTTGTTGAAGAAGATTTGTAGAGCTTTGTGGGGTTTTATGCAGAATGCAAAATTTTGCGAGGATGTAAAGAGAGTTAATGCAAATAAAGATGGTTGTGTTGCACGCACAAAGAGTAAGAAACTCTGAATATGAGAGAATACACTCAACATATTTTTATCACATTTAATTTTTCAAAATATGTCTTTAAAGTTTTAATTTTAATTGGTTGATTTTTCAAAAGAAATTTGTTTTGTTGTTTGTTTATTGGTGATCAATTTTATTTATTGTCAAATATTTGTTATTTAATTCTTTGTTCATTGAAATTCTGAACCAACATGTGGTTCGTGGCTTTCATCCATCGCACAAAAAGGCAACTGACAAAAAGGCACACTTCTGAGAAAAATTATCATTAATCTGCTTCAATAAAAACATGTCACAGATTGAACATAGGCTAACACCCCAAAAGGTACATTATATAGTCCATGTTGAATTAAATTCAGAACATCTCATGCTATGAATACATTATAGGCTGAATAAATCAGATACATATCATGTTGCTAAAAAAAATGAACCATCTGATCGTCTGTACTAGGTATGACGAGCTCCTGATCATGCAGACCTTCTAAGTCATGCTCCAGTATAAGAGTTTCCTTCACTTGTACTAAAAGGTACAACCCTCTCGTAGCTCGTACGACAGTAGCTCTTCCAATTCCGGGTCTGACTGAAATCTATATAGCATTTTGCTGTCATCCATTTTGCGGAAAGTCACAGACACCCTACGGTGTCGTACCCCTGGAATGCAGTGTTTAGCGACGTCTGCACCATTGCCTTTAACAACGAGCTTGGAACCAACTGGTAGAGGAATCTCCATAGCACCTCTGAATTCACTAGTCCCGATGATATCAATTTCTTTTCCCAGATAAAATATTGCTTTTACTCAGAAATGAGACCGTGCAGAGGGGCCTAACAAAATCATGATGATCAATGTGTGGGGGAATGCAATCACCCTCTTCATAGATATTGATAATGTAACTATTGGGAATGTAAGTAGCAGGTATAATATTCCATTTGACCACTCTTTTGATCATCCATTTTATCATTAGTGGTAGTGGATCTACTTGATCATGTCCGAGGATCCCAAATGGATTTCCTGTCTGTCTTTGTGAAGTTGTAACAACAGCCGCACTGGATGGTGATTCTTCCCTTTCCTCTCATCCACTTATTTGGCTCAGAATATGTTCTTTCCATGAGAAGGCTCTCTTGGCCTCTATCTCTTAAACCAAAGATACAGTCCAAAATGCTTTTTTCATCACTTTTGGAGAAAACCCTGGTATACAGCTCCAGGCCTTCCAATATGTTGATGAACTTTCCCTGCACTTCTTCATAAAACTCAAATTCCCTTTATTTACTTTACTTACCTTGTAGTACTCTATCATACCAGGAGTTGGCAGCTGTCGCGGGCATTCCTCCCATTGAGCATTGGTGGGATCCCAAACTGGTGTTGGTTGATCTGGAACACTAGGCTCAGCATCTAGCCGGATGTACGACCCCGGGCTCCATCGTACATATCGATCTGTCCCCAATGGGACGTATGGCTCATCCATCATAAAATCTGGAGTCTGAGACCCATTGGTGCTTGAAGTATACTCTTCAAATGTACTGAAACATTTTAAATGTAGAACATTCCAATCCAGGCATTCTACAAATGCGTTCGTGGCTGATATCTCGGCCGGTATTTCAACGTTGACGTCGGGCAACCCTTGCACAATACATCTGAAATTGAAAGTGTATTTGACTTTGTCCCAAACCCTGGTTCTCCCTCTTTGGTGGGTAGGCTAGCAGAAGTTTCTTTCAGGTCTGGATCATCCATGGTGGGTAGGCTAGCAGAAATTTCTAATGGTGAGGGCTCCTTGTCTAGTTTTCTAAGAATAGTCAATAGGAAAGTCCTCGGCTAGAACTTAGGCTACTAAAGAGGAAAAATTGAACCTCAATCAAAAGTGAGGTCAACAAACGAACCCCCAATAAGTGTGGTGTGTTGGGCAAGCACACCGTGTGTATTGGCGTTGACCAACGAGATCAACAAAAACTAATACAAACTCCAAAGTCAATAGACCCGGAAGTATGTGTAGAGTTGTGTGTGTTTTTTTTTATTTGCATCGGGGATACTGGTAGGTGCAAATTTTATCAAGTCAAGAAGTTGGGACTCTCGCTGGGGATTGGAGAGTGGATTTAGAGTTATGAAATTTTATAGATTTCTAAAGGATACAAATCAATACTTAAGTGCTGACCCCGAGGTGGGAATTGAAATTTAGGTATCAATTCTGAAAAGAAAACAAAAGTCAGAATTTAGGTACCGACCTCAAAAGATGAGAATCAAGATTTAGGTACTGATCCAAAAATGCGATTTGAAATTTAGGTATCAATCTCAGGGAGAGAGTCGAAATTTAGGTATCAACCTCAAAAGATGAGAATCAGAATTTAGTTACTGACTCGAAAATGAGAATTGAAATTCAGGAATTAATCTCAAGGAGAGAGTCAAAATTTAGGTACCAACCTCAAACGATGAGAATCAGAATTTAGGTACTGACTCAAAAATGAGATTTGAAATTTAGGTATCAAAATTAGGGAGAGAGTCGAAATTTAAGGTATCGACCTCAAAAGATGAGAATCAGAATTTAGGTACTGACTCAAAAATGTGAGAATTGAAATTTAGGTATCAATCTCACGGAGAGAGTCAAAATTTAGGTATCAAACTCAAAAGATGGGAATGGGAATTTAGGTACTGGCTCCAAAAAATGAGAATTGAAACTTAGGTTTCAATCTGAGGGACAGTCGAAATTTAGGTATCGACCTCAAAAGATGAGAATAAGAATTTAGGTAGTCAATCAAAATCATGATTTGAAATTTAGGTATCAATTTTAAAAGGTGAGAATCAGAAATTAGGTACTGATTCAAAAATGAGATTCGAAATTTAGGTATCAATTTTGAAATGTGAGTTGAAATTTAGGTATCGACGTCGAAGGGTGAGAATCAAAATTTAGGTACTATCTTAAAAATGTGAGAATTGAAATTTAGGCATCACTTTCCAGAAGAGAGTCAAAATTTAGGTATCGACCTCAAAAGGCGAGAATCAAAATTTAGGTACTGATTAAAAAATGTGAAAATTGAAATTTAGGTATCAATTTCGAGAAGAGAGTCGAGATTTAGGTATCAACCTTGAAAGGTGAGAATTAGAATTCAGATACTGATTCAAAAATGTGAGAATTGAAAGTTACAAAGAGCTTGTGGTGTTGAATTAACAAAAGTGTGTCATGTGGAAAGGTTGATTTTGTTGAAGAAGATTTGTAGAGCTTTGTGGGGTTTTATGTAGAATGCAAAATTCTGTGAGGATGTAAAGAGAGCTAATGCAAATAAAGATGGTTGTGTTGCACGCACAAAGAGTAAGAAAATCTAAATATTAGAGAATCCACTAAAATATTTTTATCACATTTAATTTTTCAAAATATGTCTTTAAAGTTTTAATTTTAATTGGTTGATTTTCAAAAGAAATTTGTTTTGTTGTTTATTTATTGGTGATAAATTTTATTTATTGTCAAAGATTTGTTATTTAATTCTTTGTTCATTGAAATTGTGAACCAACATGTGGTTCGTGGCATTCATCCATCGCACAAAAGGGCACATTTCTGAGAAAAATTTTCATTAATCTGCTTCAATAAAAAGATGTCACAGATTGAACATAGGCTAACACCCCAAAAGGTACATTATATAGTCCATGTTGAAATAAATTCAGAACATCTCATGCTATGAATACATTATAGGCTGAATAAATCAGATACATATCATGTTGCTTAAAAAAATGAACCATCAGTCCGTCTGTACTATGTATGACGAGCTCCTGATCAAGCAGACCTTCTAAGTCATGCTCCAGTATAAGAGTTCCCTTTACATGTACTTAAAGGTACAACCCTCTCGTAGCTCGTACGGCAGTAGCTCTTCCAATTCCATGTCTGATTGAAATCCAGATGGAATTTTGCTGTCATCCATTTTGCGGAAAGTCAAAGACACCCTACGGTGTCGTACCCCTGGAATGCACTGTTTGGCGACGTCTGCACCATTGCCTTTAACAACGAGCTTTAAACCAACTGGTAGTGGAATCTTCATAGCACCTCTGAATTCACCAGGCCCGACGATATCAATTTCTTTTCCTAGATAAAATATTGCTTTTACTCAGAAATGAGATCGTGCAGAGGGGCCTCACAAAATCATGATGATCAATGTGTGGGGGAATGCAAGCAACCTCTTCATACATATTGATAATGTAACTATTGGGAATGTAAGTAGCAGGTAGAATATTCCATTTGACCATTCTTTTGATCATCCATTTTATCATTAGCGGTAGTGGATCTACTTGATCATGTCTGAGGATCCCAGGTGGATTTCCTGTCTGTCATTTGTGAAGTTATAACATTAGCAGCACTGGATGGTGATTCCTCCCTTTCCTCTCATCCACTTCTTTGGCTCGGAATATGTTCTTTCCATGAGAAGGCTCGCTTGGCCTCTATCTCTTAAATCAAAGATACAATCCAAAATGCTTTTTTCATCACTTTCAGAGAAAACCCTGGTATACAGCTCCAGGCATTCCAATATGTTGATGAACTTTCCCTACACTTCTTCATAAAACTCGAATTCTCTTTTATTTACTTTACTTATCTTGTAGCACTCTATCATACCAGGAGTTGGCAGCTGTCGCGGGTGTTCCTCCCATTGAGCATTGGCGGGAACCCAAACTGGTGCTAGTTGATTTGGAACACGAGACTCAGCATCTAGACGCATGTACGACCTCGGGCTCCATCGTACATACCGATCTGTCCCCAATGGGACATATGACTCATCCATCATAAAATCTGAAGTGTGAGACCCATTGGTGCATGAAGTATACTCTTCAAATGTACTGAAACGTTTTAAATATAGAACATTCCAATCCGGGCATTCTACAAATGCGTTCGTGGCTGATGTCTCGGCCGGTATTTCACCGTTGCACGTTAGGCAACCCTTGCACAAAACATCTGAAATTGAAAGTGTATTTGACTCTGTCACAAACCTTGGTTCTCCATCCATGGTGGGTAGGCTAGCAGAAGTTTCTTTCAGGTCTGGATCATAAATATGCCCCTCAGGAATAAGGGTGAGTAAGTTGTTCGGCTCTCTTTGACGTCTGCTTTGTTATCATGTTCTTGCCTTTGTGTGATACATTATCTTTAGCCGTCACTCTCAGTAGTGAAGACAATCCCTCTTTCTCTTTACAGCTAATTACGTCCATGAGAGGACCTTCGTAGTCCATGTCAACCTGGTTAAAATCCATATTGAAGTCAATGGTACTGCCCTATGGCGCCATCTCCTCATTTAGTGCGAGGCTCCAACCGTCCAAGAAAACAAAGATCAGCCTTTGTCCTGACATTTTTCTACAGTCGACAGGAAAAACGTCAGTGGGTCGAAACATGTCATGAGCAAGAATTAAAAAAAGTATTTATTAAAGTAAATTTTAGTTTGTTTTGACGTAATGAATTGTTTATTTTATTTATGAGTTTTGTTTCAATTTTTGTGGAACATTATATTCAAAAGTGGAAAGGAGAAAATTTGAAGTTAAAAATTTTTTTCAAAATTTTCATTATATTGAGGTTAATTACCAAATTTGGACCCGGTCATAGACATTTGGCCGCATAGATAACCCCAAAACAATTAAAGTTTCTAGAGTTTCAAAGCAAGCAGAGGCAAGCAGCGTCAGGTTGCGTAATAAGTTTTTAGATATCGTCCGTTTATTGCTAACATGGGTCTTTCACCATGGAAGTCCACTAACTGGTAAACTCCTCCTGTATAGAACTTTTTAAGGACTAATCGTCCCTCCCAAGTTGGCTCAAATTTTTCACCTATTTTGCGACATGCAAGAATAAGCATTTTGAGCACAAGTACGAGGTCACTAATTTAGAATGTCCTTGGGCGGACCAATTTGTCATGGGCCTGTACCATCTTTGCATGGTAAATCTCCAAATGATGTTGTGCTTCTAGTCATTTTCCCTCGAGACTCTCCAGTTCTTCAAGTGTGAGTTTTGTGCTTTCTTCAGTTGTGAGTTGATTTGCAACAGTGACTCTAAGAGATATTGTCTGGATTTCTAGAGGTAGCACGACCTCTGACCCATACACAAGCATATAATGTGTACACTGAGTAGGAGTTTTGAAAGTCGTCTGGTAGGCCCACAAGGCTCCTAATAGCTTGTTGTGCCAATCCCTTTTGTTTTCATCCAGTGTTTTCTTGAAAATCTGTACCAGTGTTTTGTTGAAAGCCTCAGCTAGACCATTTGCTCCAAAATAATAAATCGAAGAGTATCTCTAATCTATCCCATGTCTTTTGAAAAAATTATTGATCTTTGTACTTGTGAAAGCTAACCCATTGTCAGAAATTATTCTTCGTAGTACTCCAAAACAATAGACGACTTGGCTTTTAAAAAATTAAAGGATGTGTTGTGCCGTAACCTCACGTAACGGTAGTGCCTCTGTCCATTTTAAGTATTAATCTGTAGCGGTAAGTATAAACCTGTGTCCTCTGGAAGATGGAGGGTCTATCAAACCTATTATGTCCCTGCCCTAACACTCGAATGACCATGAGGCAGCAGTTGGGTGTAGCACATTCGAGGGCTAGTGTAAGACCACCCCATGCACTTGACATTGGTGACATCTTCTGGCTGCATCCATGCAATCAGATATCATTGCTGGCCAATAATACTCGAGTCTTTTGATCTTCATTTTCATTTTTGGCCCTAACTGGTGAGCGCCACACAGCCCGACATGTACCTCTTTGACAATATTTTGTGCTTCAACTCTGCTCAAACACCATAGCCACATCTGATCAAAAGATCGTCTGTAGAGAACATTTCCCATCAGGGCATAAGACACAACACTTCTTGTTATGTGGTGCACCTCTGACTTGTCTTCTAGCAACTTTCCAATATGTAAATATTCTATTAATGGCTTGCGCCAATCTTCACTAATGTCTACAACTGTATTTATTGTTTCTTCTTTTCCAAGCTTGTGTAGAGTTTCGAAGTCGATCCTAGACAAGACTCATCTATATTGCACTATAACTTTAATGGAATCCTTTGGGGAACACGCCATTTACTTAGCAAGTTTTGCTAAAGCGTCGGCATGAGCATTATCTTTCTTAAGAATCCGATAAAAAGTTATGTCAGGGATCTACTCTAGGAGCTTCATTGTGTATTGATGGTATTCTACTAATTTTGGTTTCAAAATTATGTATTGTCAGACAAATTGTTGGATGACGAGTTTGGAGTCGCCATAAATGGCAATGTTTGTTATATCCATTGAGATTGTCAGTTCCAATCTGGTGATTAAAGCTTCATATTCTGCTTCATTGTTGGTGCACTGCTCTATCAGGTGGTATGAGAAACTCAACATACACTTATCTGACGTGATAAAAATCAAACCGATCTCTTCTTTGCATTGTATAATTGTGTTTGATCCTTTATCTTTTATGGTTGATGAAGCGCCATCAAAGTACATCTCCGAGCGTTGCACACTGGATAATTTCATTTATAATATTTGTTCATCTAGTAACTCGTCATTGAGAGAGGACCCAGCTGGCAGTTGGTGTGCAGCGAGAAAGTCTGCTAGTATCTGACCCTTGATAGCACAGTGAGAAACAAAATTTATATTAAATTGCAATAAGATCATTTACCATCTTGCTAGACGTCCGGAGAGTGTTGGTCGGGTCATCAGATATTGCAATGAATTAACTTTTGAAATTAGGGTGATCTTATGAAACAACATGTAATGTCTAAGCTTTTGGGCGGTGAAAATTAACGTCAGACAATGCTTCTCAGTAGGTGGATACCTTATCTCCGTCGGTTTTAGGCGATGACTCAAGTAGTAGAGTGCATTTTTTTTACCCTCATCATTAACTTGGGCTAAGAGGGCTCCGGGGGAGTCATCTAAAGCCGCAGTATAAAGTATCAACGGTTTCCCTGGGATAGGGGCTGCCAAGATAGGAGGTGTCATTAAATATTGTTTAACATCCTCAAAAGCCCGCTGGCATTTTTTTTTCCCAAATAAATTTGTTGTCCTTTTTAATTAATGTCGAGAAAGGCTCACACCTACCTGAGAGATTAGAAATAAAACGTCTCAAATATGTTAACTTCCCCTAGAAGGAACGTAGTTGTTTCAAGGTTTTAGGAGGAGGTATTTGTAAGATAGCTTTAATCTTATCCGGGTCGATCTAGATTCCCCGATGATGGACAACGAATCCCATAAATTTCCCAGAGGTAACGCCAAAGGCGCACTTTAAGGTATTCATTTTAAGGTTGTATCATCGTAACCGTTCAAACATGATCCTCAAATTGTACAAATGGTCTATTTTTGTTTCCTTTTGATGACCAAATCATCCACGTAGCATTCTACTTGGTTGTGAATAAGGTGGTCAAAAGTCTCCGTCATTGCACGCTGATATGTTGCTCCAGCGTTCTTCAGGTCGAACCACATCACTGTGTAGCAGAAAATTTCAACCGGTGTTCTGAAGTCTTTAAGTGATACATCTTCGGAAGCCATCTTGATTTGGTTGTATCCCAACAATCCGTTCATGAAGGATAAAATTTCATGTGTTGAAGCAATATCCACCATCGTCTCTGGTATGGGTAGTGGAAATTCATCTTTTGGACATGCCTTCTTCAAATCTTTAAAGTCAACACAAACACAGATCTGTCTATTTTTCTTCTTAACAGGTACGATGTTGGCTAAGCATGTGGGGTATTGTTCTTCTTCAACAAAGTTGGCGTCAATTAATTTCTTCACCTCGACAATGACTTGTTGCTCTATTTCGAGGTGCATTCTCCTGGGAGATTGTTTTACTGAGGTAATATACTTGTCCATGCCGAGTTTATGGACTGTAACATCTGCTGACAGTCCTGGCATTTCATCGTAGCTCCATGTGAAGCAATCTTTGAATTCTGTTAATAATTTATCAATTTTTTCAGATTATTCGTCATTAAGTAGAGAACTTATAAATTTAGGTGGGGGTCATTCTTCAGTCCCGAGGTTAATCTCTTTCAATTCATCAACGACAGATTTAATTTCCTCCTCATGTTCTTCAATCCTATATTCAATCCATAGGATCAAACGACTCCCCATCATCATCCCTGATAGAGTGATCCCGTGACCGTCCACACTAAAATCCTAAGATCTTAACCTAGACTTATTCAATTCACTTCGGGTTTGATCCTATGGAGTCGCTTAAGTGAGGTACACATCCATACAGTAATCATGCAATTAAATTAAGCATAATCAAATGGAGAATCAAAATAGGCTTTGGAGGGAGAGAAGTTTAATAACTTTGCTCTGAGAAGTGAAGCTTCAATCAGTGAGGCTTAACACATTCGTTGGGGTCCAAGGAAGCTAAGGATTGAGCCTCTTATCTTGGTGTAAGACCTAGATATGAATTTGACCAAGCTCGATTTCAGGTGTTGGTCTAGAGCTATGATAGAGGCTTTGTTAGAGGGTAATTTGATGGTTCACTGTTGTGAAGGTGTCGGTAGAGTTAATTTGAGTTTGGTGGAGTGTGAAGGTGTAATGAGTTTTATCCTAGTTTTGGGCAGAGGTTAGAGCTCAAAATTAAGCTTCCACAATGGAATTCAGAAGGGAAAGAGGGGGATAGCTCTGAGGGTATTTTAGGGAGGCTCTATGAGAAGTTTGGGAGGCTCTTGCTAAGAAATTTTCAGCACTTAGTTTAATGTCCATGAAGGTGGCCTTTTATAAAAATGGGGTTATGTTCTCTGTCATGGCCAATTAAAGGGTGTTATGTGGTGCTTAAGTGGAGGGCAGAAGAGCTCTACAATTCAATTTGGCTGAGCTGGCCTCTAGGTTTGATTTGGGTGAAGCTCCAAGGGAGTGGCTCTTAGTTTGGCCATTTTCTGGCCACTAGGATGGCCAGCCGGCCATGGGGAGGTGGCTAGGTGCTCAGGGCATCCAAAGGAATCTATCACAACAATTTAATCCAAATGTGTTTTGATTTGGAAAGTATATCTTAAGCATGTGTATTTTTGGGAATAAGATAACTTAATTTGGGGGAATTTTTGTCCATGGCTTATTTTACGTGGTTAGTGGGTTTTGGCTCAGTCTTCGGGGTCAATTAATGGCTGAGGTGGTGTTAATTTGGTTGCTTTAGGGTGGTTAGGTCACATTTAGTGCATTGGTCTAAGTGGGTGCAAATGACCAAGCCTTGGGTTTGGTCTAAGCTAACCATGTCAATTATCCCAAATAAATGTTGCATTCGGTGTAGATGATCATAAGGAACAACTTTGGTGAAGGATAGAAGTGGTTTTGAGCTTAATTGAAGGGTCAATTTGAGGGAATTTTTATTTTAATCAATTTGGTTAAGTCGGGCTAGTCTTGGGTCTAGCTTGGGCTAAACTTGGGCTATTTTCAAATAGATTGTTGTGAATGGTCAATAGGGACACCATGAAGAGTTTTCAACATGAGTTGGGTGCCAATTTGGGGTTTAAGGTGATCAATTGGGTGAAATTTGGGGACTTAGCCAATTTGGGGCTAAATTTGGGAATTTTGGATTTAGGCCAAAATAAAATGGATTTGAAACATCACCAAGGCCAATTGATGGTTAATTTTGATGTTTAGGAATGTTATAAAAATTTTGCAACATTAATTTGGGCCAATTGACTACGCTATGGGCTCAATTTGGTAAGACTAGGTAATGTGACCAAAATTAGGTGTTTGATCTATACCAAAATTGTGCTCAAATCATGGGCCAATTAAGCTTGTGTTTGGCCTAGTTTGGCCATATAAAAAGTGAATTAGAGTTTATGATTGAAATTGGGGTAAATTGAGATCAATTTAATGGACATTTGAGTTGAATTTGGGGAAATTTGGGCCTTTAAAGGGCAATTTGGGGGTTCTGAACAAAGATGGTCAAATTGGCCAAATTGGCTCATGTTGTAGTTAAGGAAAATGAAATTAGGAATATTTGGGAGATTTTGGAAATTTTTGGGATTTTTTGGAATTTTTGAATTTTGTGTCCAGGAGGAGTATTTTGGTAATTTAGCCAATTTGGGGATATTGGGTAATTAGGGTGTTTTCAAGGTGTCTAAAATGATTTTTGAACAAGTTTGGGTATTTTGGCTAGATTTCGAAATTTTTCCCAAATTTTGGGTTCGAAGAGTATTTGGGTAATTTGGGGAATTTGAGGGCAAAAGGCTAGGTTGCGTATCTTGATAGAGTTGGATTGCCAACCACCATAAATAAGTAATGGGTCAATGGAAACCCCATTTTCGGTCCTCTATGTAGTGGTCTTAGCAAAACCCTAGCTTAGTGCTAATGGGTTTAGCGGACCACCTAAAGGAGTTTCCAAAAAGTATCAATGGACCAAAGCCTAGAAGTTATGGGTTGAGGGTAATGAGTGATTGTGAGTGTAAACAAGTGCCTTAGCCCTAGACCAACACCCAATGTCAACCCTATGGTCTAACAGTCCTAAAGGTGAATCATCTTGAGTTTCCCCCATAGTGACCCCACCTACTAAAACTAGAGGTTAGGATCAATATGTGGAACTTCAAGTTGAGTAGAGAAGAGTTTTAAATTTCTAATGGTGAGGGCTCCTTGTCTAGATTTCTAAGAATAGTGAACAAGAAAGTCCTATGGCTAGACCTTAGGCTAGTAAAGAGGAAAAACTGAACCTCAACCAAAAGTGAGGTCAACAAATGCTTTTGAGTATGATCTCAATCGCATGATGCTCCTGTAGTTGAGGTTCACATTTCATGCTAAGGTTTCTTCACCACAAAATATAGTCCACTAAAGTCTCGTTAGGCTTCTGCTTCTCTATCATGAGATCTCTAATAGGCACATGATGCTGTGCTTTGGCAAATTTCTTCACAAGAAATAGTTCTAATTCAGTGAATTCCTTGATTGATCCGTTCTATAATTAGGCATACCATTCAAAAGCGATCCTTGATAGGTTGCTGACAAACTGTCGGAAGAGCAAGGTTTCGTTACCTCATGTATTACCACAACTAGCTTCAAAACGCGCTATATGCTGCCTGGGATTTCTAGTCACTTCAAATATCTTAAAGTTTGTTGACATAAAACCCCTAAGAGAGGGTACAACATTGAACTCCTTCGGGTAAGGTCGACCCTTAAGGGATGGAACCTACTCCCTAGGATTTCATGTCCATAAGGTGACGGTAAAGTAGTGGTGATCTTTTGGATACTTTCATATGCATTAGTATCCATTAAGGAATGGAACCTACTCCCTTATAGAAGTGGATAAGTGTCTGGTAATCTTGACTCATCCTTTTGAGGAACTTCATCAATAGGCACTTCCTTAGAAAACTGGGCTTTAGTAGCCCTTCGAACCTTTCGGCTGTGGTTTCTCCTTTGGGTTCAAGTTAATTGTGCAGTCCTTGAACTTGATCCAATTTCAAATAGTGATGGTGGGACAAGCAATCCTTCAGTCAAGTCTTCAACGATCATAACTTCCTTTTCCCTAACAAAAATGGGAACAACAAGCTTGGTAGGAGCCGTGGTGGTAGTATTCTTGACCTTCTTGTTAGAAGAGAAGTCCTAAGGATAGTTCAGGAACTAGTCCACCAACACACCTATTGGGGGTCCGACGCCACACAAATATTAAAAAGTCCTTAATGGTCTCGTGAACCTTCCTGTTCAAGGGTGATTGAACAGATGGTCGTCTTAAAGTCAAAAAGAGTTGAATGTACTTTCCCAAGAAAAAAATGGGTGAAGCATGCCAACAAAAGAGGGGTAACCTGGTTAACGGGTACATGAACACATTAACGATGCATGAACATAATATTTCCTGAATTAAATGGAGAGAAAAGCTACTCCCCAACAGAGTTGCCAGAAGCTGTCGCTATTAAGAATTTGAGGAGTTGTACGTTGGGAGTTGTCAGCCGCCAGAATCAAAATCTCATCATTCGCTTTGGAAGGGTGTTTAATTTACATATATATAATTTAGAAAAATATGAAATCAAACTAATCCTTTATCTTTCATAGTTTAAATGAAAGAGCACTACACCTCAAGCCATGTATCTATCTTGAAAGATAAACAAAAGACATGAGGGTGAGGCTCGATCAAATAAACTAAGAAATATATGATATTTGTTTAAGTCTGCAAAACCATTTTTATTATAAGTCGACAAGTTTCCTTAATATAAAAAATTGAATAGAGTTTATATTAAGTTGGGTTCAGAAAAACTTCCTATAAGGGCAAGCCTCTATAATAAATTACATCTAAAATAACTGAAGTCACCTAAGAAAACTCTTGATTAAAATCAATGAATATTATCTTCAAAGAGGTCAAAAGGATAGGACTTTTTCAACGAGATCAGACAAAGATGTGTGAAATGGTAATGACCCAAATTTGAAACATTTGTTGTAGAATCCAATGGAGGAAGAACTAGGGGATGTTATAGATCCGGAGGAGAACCTCAATGACTTTCCAGCCTATCTTATTATTTAGCTCAATTTTGAGGAGAAATTTTTTAAATGTTTCATCCTACCAATTTTATTTGTTTAGTGCTTACATTCATGTGAAAGGATCACAAAAATAACTTGGAAGATGTGAGGATTTAGGTAGTGACAAATGACAACCTCAAAATCCTAAGACGAGTTAGGGCTTATACTATCTTGCAGAGCTATAAAAAAGACCTAAAGATGAATTGAAGATCTATGTTGCATAAGAAAACAACCTCAAAATCCTATGGCTTGTTTTTTAATTCTAAGGAAAGATATGCTGTTGAAAATCCTCTTGCTGATGAAGATGGTCGTGCTGCCCACAATGCTAGCTCCAAGCTCCAAGTCATGATGAATTTAAGTTTTCTAATGTGTCATATTATGATATCAAATCAAATGTCCTATGATTATGGTTCTTTAAATACTTTATGGCATATTAAGTTTGATTAGAGTGACTTCTGTTAGGATCCTATGGTTCCCTCGTTCCGGTACCACTACTTTCATTTGGATTCACTTACTCAAAATGAATTTACTAAACTCAGCTCAATGATCTCCATTCTTTCATTTAGACCATGAGAAATCTCGTTAGCAACCGTAGGTTACCTCCTCAAATAGATTCCAGATCATCCGACAGAGAGTTCTTAATTTAGTTATAATTGTTGTTTTGTGATGTTTGTGATTATATTTTAAGTTGTTTTATATATTGAATATTGTGGCAATGAATTTTATCTTAATTATTTTTAGTTTTAGTTTTGGTTTTACAGCTATCCTAGTAGTTTTGGTTTTAAGTAGGGTGATGTCGTTGTTTAACATGCAAGCTCAAGGAAAGAAGTACAAAAATGTAAACACAATAATTTAAAAGTGTACCAATCGAGTCTTCTCTTTCCTCCACCTGAAAGGTTAGTACTTGTGAGGCATGTATATAATTTTTTAAGGAACACAATTTTCAGGAGTAGATGAAGATTTAGCTATCAAACCCCAAGTTATGATTTTTATTGAATCTCAAATAATCCTAGTAGATGATTTTAGAGCAAAATATGACAAGTTCAACTTGCCCTCAGTAAGTCCAATAGATTTTAAAGTGCTAGAGGTATGGCCTTGGACCACTTTGAAGATCTCTTGAAATATTCCAAGTTCATCCTGAACTTATTATATTATTCCATTAATCATCAGAGGTCAGAGTGTGACTACCTCGTTGCTTAGTGAAACTTGAAAATTTAATTATCCCATAAATAGGGTACTCGATTAATCAATTGATGTTTGGTTCAGGAGTTATATGAGTGGGTGCCCTAAGACAAGTTTACGTCTTTTAAATATTATGTTTCCCATAATTAAATTCATGCTTGTAGTGTTTACAGATGTTAATCACCAATCATATCATCTTCTAAATCCAATTAATTGAGTTTAGACATCGAGCCTAGGTCACTACCAAGCCCTTAACAATCATACTAGGTGAAAGAGTGATTAAAAAATTTTGATCTAAGTGACAAATATCCTTATTGAATGATCACATCATCCTTAACTTTGGGCTTAAGAAAATTAAATTATCATCTTTTCTATCTTAAGCCCATCACTTAAGAATCATTCAATCTTAGTTGACTTCCAAGTCTTGAAGAGTAGGAGAATTATGATTGTGTTGATGTTGTGCAAGGGTGGTGAGTGGGTTTCTACCTTTTAATCCCATTGTGTTTCAATCATTAAAACATGTTTATTAAGATCAAAATTACCCATTTTCCCTTGGTTAATCCTAAATTTGGATTAAGTCACAAAAATCTAGAAGGACTATTTTTCCCCTGGGGTGCTTCACCTCATAACTCATTAAACATAACCCAAATGAGTTTGAGCATTTAGAGTGTCATGTCCATGAGGTAATTACAATATTAGAGGAGAATATGGGGGCTTCTCAAAATTTAATTTAATTTAATTATTTATTTAAATTCAGAAAACAAGATCATCAAAAATTGATTTATTTAACTTTCCAAAATAAAGTTTTTATTTATGGGAAAATTATTAGAGGTTTCTTTAGGTCAGACAAACACTTAAGCAAAATTTCATGATTTTTTTTAATTAAATTTTCATTATTATTATTTTATTATTAAGAAGCTTCAATGATATAATTTAATATAATTATTTTCGTACAAACTCAAATAATTTTAAAATTTTTATGGTGGATAAACATGATTTCTATGAACAATGTGGGATTGATTTTGTTAAATTTTGATAAATATATAATTTACATAAAATAATACAAGAAATTTACATTTAATTAAATGTAGAAATTTGCTAGATAATTCAAGTCATCATGATATTTTTTCCTAGACTTCTCTAACCACAGGAAACCTACTAAAATTATTCTCAGAATTTTCCAAAAGATATTTTGATTTATATAATTAAAATAAGCAAAAGTGGTCACCATAGATTAAAAATTAGTGTTAGAAGCATAGAGATGCCCTTTGACCTTGGGAAAATCATAAAACATCCCCTTTGTGATGAGGAATAAACATTAAAGTTTCAAGCTATGGTGAACCATATTTAGTCATGGAGAGTTAAAATACCAAAGAGGGTATTTAATTAATTAAAAATCATATACTTGACAAAAAAACATTTTAAGCCCACATTATTCTCCTTTGTTCACTGAGCAAGAGGGTATTTTTCTTTTTTTCTATGTTTTTTCTAGAGAAAGATAGGGACTCTTGAAGTTCAAGCATTTAAAATAATTCAAAAATCCATATTTTTCTACTTATCTAACGCGGGACTGATTGGATCATAGGCAGCTCCGACAGAACACACAGCGCTCAGCCTATTTATGCTATCAGCCGCGTTTGTACCACACAGACTGCACTTTACGGACCATATCCTCATTAGGCTTCATCAGTTTTGTCCACTGGATAAACGCGCGATCAGACAAAATCCGTTCATCATCCCCAAGTGACCTAACCCATGAACGATTCAACTTAAAACCCTAAGATCTTTCTCTAGACTCAACCAAATCATGTGGAGAAGAACATATCTTTATGGTTTATAACGTATGAAGCACAATAAATACATATGGAGATTCAAAATAGGCTTGGGCTATGGTTACGGCTTAATACCTTTACTTGAGAGGGGAGGCCTCAGTCAGATGGTTGTGGTAGCTTTCATTAGATCCAACGAACCTCCAGATGAAATCTCAAGCCCTGGTGAACTATCTAGGTTTGATTTTGATCAAACTTGATTTCAAGTGTTGGTATAAAGCTAGGTTAGAAGCTGTTTGAGAGAGGGCTTTTGTGGGGGATCAACTTCTCCCACTGTGGGGATGGTGTATGCATAGTGAATTAAAGTTTGGCTGACGATGGAGGTGTGTGGAAGAATGTCCTAGTTCAGCCTGATTTTGAGCTTAAAATTGAACTCTCATAGAGGGAACCAGTGGGGGAAGATGGTTGGCTAAAGCTTAGGAATGCTTGAAGAGTCTTCGGAGAGATTTTGATAGAGTTTCCCCAAAGATTTTGGTTAGCTCTCTTTTGGCCATGGAGGGGGCTGATTAATTAGAAGGCTTGGAGTAACCTGCATGGTCAATTGGTGGATGCAAATTAAAGCTTAGGTGGAGAGATGGAGAGCTCTAGTGACCAACTCACGTGAGATTTTTCTTGAGTTTTGGCCAATGGGGGCTCCTTTGGGTAGCTATTTTTTGTGGTTGAGGAGGTGGCTAGCCATGGGTCAGTCACTTCTTAGCTTAGGGATGTTAGGGAATATTTAAATATGATTTACTTCAAATGGCATGTAATGATGATAAAAGTTTTAAATAAGGCCCAAATATAGTTAGGATCCCTTTAGCCAAGAGACCATTGGTCCATAGCTCAACTAGGTGGTTTAGGTGGGTTTAGGTTGGTCATAAGGTTTAAATTGTGGTTGTGGTTACATTAATTTGGTGACTTTGGCAGGGCTAAGTCAATCTTGTTTGGTTTGGGTCAAAATGGCTAAAAGTTTGGTTTGGGTTAGGCTAGCCATGATATTAAGCTCAATTGATTGAGCAATAATGTGTAGATGATTGTCACAAGAGGTTTGGAAAAGGTTTGAAATGATTTTGAAATGGTTTAGAGGTTCAATTTGGAGGATTTTGGGCATTTAGACAATTTGAGGGTGTTGGGTTAGACATGGGTTTAGGTTGTGCTAAGGTTGGGCTAAGCGCAAATTGACGATTAAGAATGGTCTATAAGAATATCTTGAAGAGTTCTCAACATTAATTGGATGTTAATTTTGGGGTTTGGACATTCAATTAGGTGACATTGCGAGATAGCCAATTTGGGGCAAATTTGGGGATTTTGGACATGGGTTAAAATTGACTTAACTTGAAGCTTGACAAAGGCCAATTTAAGGTCCAATTTGATGTGCAAGATTGTTATGAAGAGTTTAGGGTTTAAATTGGGGCAAACTTAATAGGCTTTGGGGTTCAATTTTGTGGGGTTAAGTCATTTGGTCAAAATTTAGGGATTGACTTGGATCAAAATTGAGCAAAAAAAATTGGGTCAATTAGGCTTGGATTTGATTTGGATTGATCATATAAAAGATGAATTTGAGCTTGGAATTGAAATTGGGAGGATTGGATCCAAATTGATGGATATTTGAGGTGAATTTGGGGAAATTGGTCCTTTAAAGTCAATTTGAGGGTTTTGGTCAAAATGGTTGAATGTGTCAAATAGGTCCAATTAAACGGTCCAAATTGGTTTTGGAGACCTTTGAAGTGATCTTTGAGGGTTTTGGAAAAGTTTGGGCTATCAAGGGTATTTTTGTAATTTTGGCAAATTTGAGGGCATTTTGGTAGTTTTGGAATTTTTGGGATGTTTTGGGCAATTTGGGTTGTTTCAAATGGTTTAAAATGATTTTTGAACAAACTTTGGTGACAGATTTGGAAATTTTGGTCAAATTTAGGGTTTCAAGGGCATTTAGGTAATTTGGGTGGATTTGGGGGAAAAAGGCCAAGTCAGATCCTTTGGTAGAATTGCGGTGCCAAACACTTTATATGAGCTATGGACTAATAAAATCACCATTTGGGTCCTTTATTTACTGGTCTTAGCTAAACAGTAGCATAGGGCTTGTGGGTATAGGCGACCATCTACATGAGTCTACCAAAAGGCAAGGGATCAAAATCAACAATTTTGGGTTTAGGGTTGCAAGTGATTATAGGTGATAGTGAGTGTAAGTGAGTAAACTAGCTCCAGACCAACACCCAGGGTCCTATGTGGTCTCTCCTTGAGATCTCCCATACTGACCCCACCTATTAAGTGCTAGAGATTAGGACCAATATGTGGAACTTCTAGTTGAGCAAGGAAGAGTTTAGAATTTCTAAGGGTGTGAGTTCCTTTTCTAGTTTTCTATGAATAGTCATCATGAAAACCCTATGTCTAGACCTTTGGCTACTAAAGCGGGAAAACTAAACCTCAACCAAAAGAGAGGTCAACAACAAAAAAGGCAAAAAACATGATCCTTATCTGTTTCGATAGTACTATGATGTATGTGCAGTTAGATTCTAGATTTTATTTATTTATATTTCTTTCTTTACAATGGTGCCAAATACTTGACTCTAGGGCAAGTAAGAGTACAACTATTATATTTAAATATTGAGATACCGATGCGGGTGGATTTATTGTGTAAATTTTGCAAATATCTTTCAATACTACAAAATACACACGATAGATATAATAATAAATATGGAATATTATCTCAACAAAAATACCTTCGACGAAAATAGATTTTCTTTAAAACTATTTTATAACTACCAATTCCTTTTTAAAATTAACGTAGGTATATGTATCACTCAAGTAATAAAGGGCTCTAATGGAGACTAGATATCGATCCTAAAAGGAAGTTGAAAAAACTTATAAGTAAATTTTTAAAATTATTTTATAATTTAAAAATATAAAAATAAAAGTAAAGTGTGAAGTTTGACTATGAACTACTAAGTGTGAAGTTTGACTATCAACCTTTTGATCTCAGCACCGGGGTTTTCGAATGCCCGTTCTTGGATCAATCTTCCGGTCTCCATTTGTTTATTGTAACTATGTTGGACCTTGAAGTTAAGAAATCTTCAAGAATCAAAATCCTCAGACGTCCTTCCTCTCTTGACTCGGGGAGCCATTGGAAATTCTATGAATATCCAAATCAATTCCAAATAAATTACTAAACTAAAAATCTAACTCGCCAAGTAAGATTATTTCGTATGAAACTTTTCACCATGAGTTTTCTTCAAGTTTTTTCATAAAAAATCCTAAATTTTGGATCTTCCATAATATAAGAAATATTCATGGTGAAAATCAAAATTTTCTAAGTTATAGTGATGCTCTTACCAAGAGAAGATGAAATCTATGATTTTTAGCCACCAAAGTCTTCTCTACTGTCCTCAATAAGAAGCCCTGGGTCAAGGTTTAGGGGTAGGAAATGACCCTACCATTGAAAATGGAGCTTGTTCGTGCAATTTCACGGTTTTTTAGGCGATCTAGCATGTTCAGTACGCCAAGTCTAGTGCATCATGCACCAGTGCTCTGTAAGTTGTGGAATTCACCAGTGCTCGGGCCACCAAGTTCTAGTGCATCATGTGCTAGAGCTTAAATTCACCAGATTTCAATTTTTGTGGAAATCTACTCCATACTGTCTTACGTAAACCTCTAATTAACTCAAATGAACATTTCTAAGTATACACAATTATCATTCTAACTCCAATCTTTCACAAATAACACAAAACTCACATTTAGATATAAAATCTGTGCTAATACAAACTAACAATTTTCAGGCCAACAAAACATCAAATTTGATGTTCTAAAGCAAACCAACATCCTAACACTGAATCTAAACATCAAAATACAAAGCATAAACAAAAATAGTGAAACAATAGAAAGTAAATGCAATCTAACTTAATAAATTAACACAAGCAGTACTAAACAAAATATTTCGTGCATAAATTAAGTTCAAACATCTACTTCACTCTCGTCCTCTCGGATATCTCCCATCGATTGGTAGTGCACACACAGGTTGTTGAAGGGTTGATATGGAAACTCATCAGTTGAATCCTCCCTAATCCAAGAATGCTTCTTGAACATACACACCAAACTGTTATCAATACGCCCAATATGTTCAAAATGTTCCTTCAGTCTCCAATTTAGATGATCCAGTATTTTCAGAAATAATCCAAATCACAATGCATAAGATTCTGCACCTCTTTCTCTATCTTCTTGATTCTCTTTGAAAGTGCATTAGAATTATAATATTGCTGAATATGTGATGAATTCTGATATTCTTGATCCATTAGCACATTCATATCATTTTCATCTCCCATTCCAATACAACTGCAATAGATTTCTGGATCCATCGGCTTCCAAGTAAGAGCACTTTTTCCCAACTTTCATATGGTACTTACAATGACTATACAGTAGGAAAATAGTGGATGGATGTCCAAGTCTAGTTGTAGATCCATTCACAATCAAAGTCAAAACCAATTTTACAATTATGGCTCCAATATCAATAGGATTTTCAGTTTGAATAAAATAATTTAAAGGAGAGGTCTCCTTGGTTACCTTACTGATCTTCATTGTGGGAAGTAATTTTGATGTAATAGAGAAGTGTCATGCCTTAGAAGTATGATTTAACAATGATGATGAAAAACTTACATTCTCATTGTCTCTAGCCTCCCAATTCGCATCTTCATCCATAAGGTATGAGTAGAGTTCATTCATATTTTCTCTTGTAGGGGTAAAATTCACATAATGGTAGATAAGCACATTCTCAATCATAAACATCCTATTTATTTTTGAAGGAGTGAACTGTACAAACCTTCCTCACACATAGATTGTTCCTTGGTTGATTCCAGAAGATTTGCATAAAAGTTTTTCACCACAGGGATGACTACAATGACAGTAGTGCAGCAAAGCACTTCCCAGCATCTTTGCTCAATAATCCCTTCCTCTCGAGTACTCGGTGTGTTGAATCCTTGATTCATAAATCCCCTATCATTACTTAGCCTCTTCTTCACTAGAACTAGATCAAGTATTTTTTGGGCATCAAAATTGACAAACTCTCTCCGATTGAAAATTCCAAATCTCACAATGTTTTTGGAGTGGGAAGCCATTGCATTTGAAATCTAGTGTATTTTCCCTTGTTTTTCCTCTTTAAAATGAGCTTAGGATTCGGTATTTAAGTGTTATAAGGAGAAGAAACTGCCAAAAACTACCTTTTGAAACATTTAAGTCAATTTTGTCACCGCAGCGCATCATGCGCTAGTTCCCTGGAATTCTGTAAATCATGCGCCAATCTGGTGCATCATGTGTCTGTTCCAAAAACTATATGATTTCGATTTTGATCCAATAAATTCTCAATTTTTTCATAAAAATTAGTCAAACAAAGATGTTTCCAAATATTTTTCTCAAATACACAGACTTCATAAATACCTAGACATAAATATATGTAAAATATTTCAAACACAAAAAAAATCAAAAGCAAACTAAATAAAGATTCACATGGGTTACGTCCCACAAAGCTCATGATTTAATATCGTCAGCCCAACATTCCTAGTGTCATTATGGGTGACCCAATATTACGGTTTCTTTAAAAGCTGGTCGTTACCATCAAAATATGGTTCAATCTGTGCCCATTCACTTTAAATATTTATTCAGTCTTGGGGTCTTCAATATTAACTTCTCAATAGAGACAAACTTTTATAACTTTGAATGGCCCTTTCCACCTAAACTTCAAATTTCCAGAAAATAATTTCAATCTCTTATTGTATAATAAAACCTTTTATCCAAGTTCAAATTCTCTTTTTATTATATTCCCATCTTGCCATTCTTTCAGCTTTTCCATATAATTTCTCGCATTATCTTAAGATTCATTCCTAGTTTCCTCAAGCTTAATATTTTCTCACCAGCATCATTCAAATTAAACTTGAATTCCTTGATAACCCAATAAGCTTTATGCTCCAATTCAACTGGCAAGTGGCAAGTCTTCCCAAAAATTAATCTATATGGGGACATTCCTATAGGTGTTTTATAAGAAGTCATGTATGCCCATAATGTTGTATATAATCTAACAAACCAATCCATTTTATTAAGATTAACTCTCTTTTCCAAAATTGTTTTAATTTCAATATTAGATATTTCTGCTAAACCACTAGTCCGAGGATGATAAGCAGTTGCAATATTATGCATTATATTATATTTTTCCACCAATCTTGCAACTGTTGCATTCCTAAAATGAGATCCTGCATCCATAATGATTACTCTTGACATTCCATATCTTGTAAAAATATTTTTAATTAAAAATTTTAAAACACCTTAAGCATCACATCTAGGTAAAGCAATTGCTTCGATCCATTTTGAAACATAATCCACATCAACCAATATATATATATTTCCAAATGAAGTATAGATGGTCCTAGAAAGTCTAATCCCATTGCATAAATATTTTCAATTTCCAAATTAAAATTTAGAGGAATTTCATTTTTTTTTAAATACTACATACTCTCTAACATCAATCACATGTTTATATATATATTAACATCTCTAAATAGAGTAGGCCAATAAAATCTAGATTGTAAAAATTTATGAACAATTCTATCATTTCTAAAAATGACCTCCAAATTCAAAATCATGACATTTCTGAGTAATTTTAAGAATTTCTTTCTAAGGCACACATCGTCTCATTACTAAATCTTTACATTGCCTGTACAAATAAGGATCATACCAAAAATAAGATTTTTCATCTTGAATGAATTTCTTTTCCTGTTGTTTTATCAGTCCATATGGTAAAATACCACTAACAATATAATTTACAATATCAGCATACTAAGGTTTTTCCCATCATTTTACAGCATAAAGTTGTTCATCAAGAAAAGTTTCATCAGTTTCTTTTTCCAAATCAAGAATTCATTCTGGTTTTAGCCTCGATAGATGATTAACAATTTGATTATTAGTACCTTTTCTATCAATTATTACAAAATCAAACTCTTGCATCATAAGTACTCATCTAATTAATCTTAGTTTAGCATCCTGCTTTTGCATCAAATATTTAATAGCCGAAAGGTCAGTATGCATAACAAATTTGCCTCCAATTAGATATGATCAAAACTTATCAAAAGCATATACAATGTCTAAAAACTCTCTTTCAGAGTTAGTGTAATTAATCAGAGCATCATTAAGAGTCTTACTAGCATAGTATATGACTTTAAAAATCTTATCATATCATTGACCTAAAACGGCTCCAACAGCATAACCACTTGCATCAAACATTAAAGAAAAAGGTTTCTCCCAATCAGATGAAACAATTATAGGTGCAGTGATCAATTTTTCCTTTAAAGATTTAAAGGCTTTAAGGCAATCTTGAATAAAGTCAAATTTTTTATCTTTTCCAGAAGTTAGCATAAAGGTATAGTAATTTTTGAAAAATCTTTTAAATATCTCCTGTAAAATCTAGCATGTCCTAAAAAGCTCCTAACTCCTTTCACTATAGTAAGTGGAGGTAGGTCTGACATAACCTATATTTTTGCAAGATCTACTTCTATGTCATTTTCCGAAATTTTATGTCCAAGCACAATTCCTCCAACAACCATTAATTGACATTTTTTCGAGTTCAATACAAGATTAGTCTATTCACAACGTTCCAGAACATTCTCTAAATGATTTAAACGTACTTTGAATGAAGTTCTAAAGGCAAAAAAAATCATCCATAAAGACTTGAATACCTTTTTCAATCAAATCACCGAAAGTTGACATCTTACATCTTTGAAATGTTGCAAGTACATTACATAATTCAAATAGCATTTGCCAAAATGCAAACATTCCAAAAGGATTAGTAAATGTTATTTTCTATTGATATTCTGAAGCAATAGGTATTTGATGATAATCGGTATATCCATCTACAAAGAAAAAATATTTGTGATTAGCCAGCCTATCCAACATCTGGTCCAAGAAAGGTAAAAGAAAATGATCATTCCTAATGGCGAATTGGACTTACCCAAGCACTGGCTGAAATAGGATATACTATTCTCACATCTAACTATTTTAAAATCTCCTTCTCCACATGTTCTTTCATCATAGGATTCAATCTACTTTGAGGATCAACTCTTAGTTCATGTTGATCTTTTAATAAAATTCTATGCATACAAATTGAAGGACTGGTTCCTTTAATATCAACTAATGTCCATCCAAAGGCTTTCTTATATCTTTTCAAAGTTTCCAACAACTGTTGTTCTTTCTTATCAGTTAATTCCAAGGATACTAAAGCAGGTAATGTAGATAAATCTCTTAAGAATGCATACTTCAAATATTTAGCAAGTGTTTTCAATTCTAGTTCAGAAGGTTTCTCAATATATGAAATTAAATTCTTATTACTTTCTATAGGATCTAACATTTCAATTTTTTCCTAAATATAATCCAAATCCTCTTTGCTCATTGTCATGGATTCATCTTGAATTTTATCCTCATCTTGATATTCCATATTTTCCTTTTTAATGTCTCTTTCAATAGTCTTCTTAAAATATTCATGCTTACATATTTGTTAATATCCGCTCTGAATCATTCAATCTTTTGCAATATTAAATGTAACCTCTTGATCACTAACTCTCATTGTTAGTTCTTCTTTCTGCACATCTATCAAAGCTCTTCCACTGGCTAGGAATGGTCTTCCTAAAATGATAGGAATTTCTTTATCTTCCTCCATATCTAATATAATACAGTCCACAAGAAAGAAAAATTTATCATCCTTTAATAAAGCATCTTCTATAAATCCTATAAGATAGGTAATTGAACGATTAACTAACTGAAAAGTTCCAGTAGTAGGTGAAATATCTCCTAAGCCCAACCTTATGAAAATTGGTAATGACATAAGATTAATACTGGCTGCTAAATCACGTAATGTTTTTCCATAAAATCATTTGTCAATAGCACAAGGAATTGTAAAACTTCTAGAATCCTTAAGCTTTTTTCAAGAAGCTTCTTCAGAATTATAGTGCTACACTCTTCACCGAGTGCAATAGTCTCAATATTTACAAACTTTCTTTTCTTATTAAGTATATTCTTCATAAACTTCTCATAGCTTGTCATTTTTTCCAAAACATCAATAAATGGAATGTTTGTTATTAATTTCCTTAAAATTTTTAAAAATTTACAAAATTTGTTATCTCTGTTTTTCTGCTTCAATCTGTAAGGAAATAGAGATGATGGTCTTTCTATAGAGATTTTCATTGGTTTAAAAGGATTTTCTCCCTCAAAATGAAAATCTTCATCAAATTTTTCATTTTCCACCTCATCTTTTTCAATTTCAACTTCTTGTTGAACTCAGTTTTCTAATTCTTTTCCACTTCTTAGTTGAAAAGCTTTAATTTGCCTTTTGTTCTGATCTTTAGGATTTACTTCAACATTACTAGGCAATGTTCCTGGAGGTCTATTGTTAAGTGTGGTAGAAATACGCCCCAATTGATATTTTATGTTTCAAATTACAGCTCCTTGACTTTGAAATTGACTTCCCATATGCAACATTAATTCTTCCATTGATAACTTTTTCTCCTTACTTTGAAATTTATTAAAACCTGGGGAGTAATAAGGTTTATAAGCTTGATTCCCTTGATTGTTGGATTTTCCTAATGGGTTTGCAATAGTGTTTCTCCATTACGGATTTGGAGCATTAGAATTATTGTTACTCTAAATAAAGTTTGAAAGATTCCACTAACAAGGATTATAATAATAGGCATAAAAATTATTAGAACGATTGTTTATTGCATTTAAAGTCTCATAAGAAGATTGAGATTCTATCATTTATCCCAATTAGTTTTCCAAAATTGTAGGTGTTGTCTGACAACAATTCATTTTGTTTTGATCTATCTTCTTTGATATAGCAGCTATTTGACCAACTAACATAGTAATTACATCAAAATCATGAATACTAGCTTCTCTTTTTAGATTTACCCTTTCATAGGGCATTGAAAATTATTAGTAGGCATTTCTTCAATTAATGAATATGATTCATCAAATTGTTTTGACATTAATGATCCACCTGTAGTAGCATCAATTATTGATCTAAGAGATCCAACCAACATATTATAAAAAGATTAAATTATTAATCAATTTGGCAACACATGGTCTGGACACTTTCTAAGGTCATCTTTAAATCTTTCCCAGGCTTCATAAATTGATTCCCATTCAAACTAACAAATAGTTGTGGTATCATTTCTAAGCTTAGTAGTTTCTGAAGGTGGGAAATATTTTGATAAAATTTTTATGACAAATCTCCTCTTATTCTGATAGATCCAGGAGCTAATAAATTTAACCAAATCTTAACTTTACCCCTTAGAGAAAAAGGAAAAATTCTAAGTCTGACGGCATCATTCAACACTCCATCATATTTAAATGTAACACACAATTCTGAAAAACTAGCAAGGTGTAAAAAAAGATCTTTAGTTGTTGTTCCACCAAACTGATTGCTTTGTACCATTTGGATAATAACAGGTTTATGCTCAAATGAATTGGCAGCTACAACATGATTTTGTATGCTTTAATAAATATCATCTATTGTAGAATTAGCATAATCTTGCAAATGTCTCTGATGATGTTCATTTTTATTTCTAGCAATACTCAAATTGCAAGCCATTTTGCTAAAACGATATTTTTTTTCTTGTTTTCGAATTTTTCTAATAGTTCACTCTAATTCAAAATCGTAGGAACCAAATTTTTAGATCTTAAACTATGCATAAACAAAAAAAGCAAGTAATTAAAAATAAGCAAACACACTTAAATAAGAAAATGTTCAAAACTAAACTACAAACATTCTTTTTTTATAAATAACTTACTAATATTTTTCGTTACTTTCCCGACAACAGCCCCAAAAAATTGATGAGGGTGCATTTAGTGTATAAATTTTATAAATATCTTTCAATATTACAATATACAGGCGACATATATAATAATAAATATACAATGTAATCTCAACAAAAATACCTTTTATTGAAATAGTTTTTCTTAAAAACTCTTTCTAAACTGCCAAATCTCTTTTAAAATCAATGCAATTATATGTATCCGTCAAGTAATAAAGGGCTCTAATAAAGTTCTAAATATCGATCTCACAGGGAAATTGAAAAAACCTATAAGTAAATTCTTAAAATTAATTCATTATTTAAAAATACAAAAATAAAAGTAAAGCGTGAAGTTTGAATATTAACAACTAATGTCAATGCCATATAAAATGTAGTTGAAAGACATACTTAAATAACTAAAAACTAAACATTCAAAAGTAAAATTAGAAAAACTAACTAAAGTTTTTCTTGACGGACTATTCAAATTTAAGAAAGTATCCTTCCCATTTACAATGAATATATGGATTGTGAAGAAATTAAAATCATTTGAATATATATATATATATATA
>JXCR01146278.1:116372-140931 GCA_002079205.1 Phalaenopsis hybrid cultivar
TATATATATATATATATATATATATATATATATATATATATATATAAACTGTTTTGGGCCAAATAGGAGCAATCCTATTCTTTTCCAACCTCCAAGTTCTATAAAGAACATTAAATAATCTAAAGTTTGGTCCCTAATTTCTTTGCTAGGTTAGGAGGATACTGACCCCCACTTCAGAGCTCTCACTACTCCCTCCTTTGAGGGTAAACAATCTTGCAACAGTTTCCAATCAAGTGGACCAAATAGTGGATTTTAATCTGTCACCTTAAAATCTCCAATTTTGCATCTAAGAAAGTATATTTCCTCATTTATTTGCACTTAATTCCATGGATGAAATACTCTCGCATGAAATCAAATGTGATTCTCCCCTTGTTGTATAAATCATATCTCTTTTAAGAACATATGTTTCTTAACACATTTTAACATTTCAATTGGCCAGATCAAAAAGTAAATGAAGATCGGAGTAAGGAGAAGAATAAAAAAGAATGCTCAGAATTCATGAGAATGATACGCTAAAACATGGATTTTAAATATAAAAATAAATTTCTAAAATGAAAGCAAAAAAAGACAAAACTTATCTCACATTCCTTCCCAAGCAAATCCCTATAAATTCTATCCAAGCCTTTTTCACTTTACAAGCACACTCAATTCTCTCTTAGAAGTGTAATAAAGAAGAGATCATTCACGTTTCTTCTTCTCTTACAACCGTAGAAAAAAATATCCTCATCTTCTCTGGTTGCCTTTCACGCCACCCCAAAAGTAGGGAGAAGGATAAAGTAGGAAGAAGGATAAACATAATCAATTCTTCACAAAAAAATATCTCAAAGTAGAGAGAAGGATAAAGAAGAATGCTCATAATTCATGAGAAGGACACACTAAAATATGGATTTCATATATAAAAATAAGTTTACAAAATGAAAACAATAAAAGAGAAAACTTATCTCACAATCCTTCTCAAGAGAATCCCTAAAAGTTCTCTCCAAGCCATTCTCTCTTTACAAGCACACTCAAATCCATCTTAGAAGTGTAATGAAGAATAAATCTCTCACCTTCTCTCTTCTCTTACAACCCTAGAAGAAAATATCCTTGTCTTCTCCTCTTGCCTTTCATGCTAACCCCACTTTCTTATCCATTTTGTCCCCCTTCAACTTCTTTGAATCTTCCTCCTTTATTTTGGACTGCCTCTTTTCAAAAGGAATTCAAAACTCCCTCCAAAATTCCCTTCAAAAGGTAACTCTTTTGAGTGAAAAAGATGTGTCATTTGATCCAAGAGACATATCCCTTCATAAAAAAACCTTCTAAAGTGTCTAGATGCATTGAATTACTCTAATAGTTGTGTAGAATAAGTGCTCCATTAAAAGTTCACGCAAAACTCATCTCAAACCACCTTTATCGGAAAAAAGTCATCTCAGGTGCATCATGTGCTAGTTTTGGCGCATCATGAGACAATCCTCTAAAAGACGATGCATTATGCACTAGAATTCCAAAATTTGCTGTTTTGGCTCCAAATTTCTCTCTTTTTGTCATTTTTGCTCCAAAAATCTAAAAATGATATACTTGGAATAAAAACATGAAAATACCATTCTTTAAAGTTTAATATCAACAAAAAGAAGCATAAAATATGTACTTAAAATAGTATCTTATTTTTTTGTATCAGATACTACGTAAGTATACGTATCGTTATCAAGTAATATAAGATTTGTTGATTAAGCCCCGAAATAATAACTGCAAAATCTTAAGAAGGAATTAGATAACAAACATTATTTTAAATAAGAGTCTTACTCAAACTATATATACTATGAATTGAATGAAAATTTGATTCTTTTTGGTAATTTTGATAATTGAAAATAAAGTAACAGCTAACAAAATTTAACTAGGATTTTGTAAGATGAAATAAATACAAATAAAATATCATTTTCCTTATCATGATTTTGGTAATAAGTATAGGAATTCTGTTGTGAAAGTATTGAAATTGTGATGTGCCAAATAGAAGCAATATTACTTCTTAAATTTATGTACTACGCTAGTAAAACTCTTAATGATGCTCAAATTAACTACACTGTTACTGAAAAAGAGTTGTGGCTATTGTGTATGCTTTTGACAAATTTAGATCTTATCTAATTGGGACAAAATCTGTTGAGCACACCAATCACTTTGCTATTAAATATCTGATGCAAAAGAAGGAAGCCAAACTAAGGTTAATTGGATTGATACTTTTGATGCAAGAATTAGATTTTGTGGCTATTGATAGAAAGGGAACTGATAATCAAATTGTTGATCATTTGTTGAGATTAGAATATCATGAATAGAAAGAGAACTGATAATCAAATTGCTGATCATTTGTCAAGATTAGAAAATCAAGAATTATTGACACTGACAATGGAATTATAGACAATTTCTCTGATGAACAACTCTAGAATATTTTTGAGTAGAAAATATCATGGTATGCTGATATTGTTAATTATATTATAAGTGATATTTTGCCACTTATGCTGACATTACAACAACAAAGAAATTTTATTCATGATGCGAAAGCATATTTTTGGGATGAGCATTATTTATATAAACAATGTAAGGATCTTATTATTAGAAGATGTGTACCTTATGAAGAAACTAAATTAATCATTCACAAATGTCATGATTCTAAATTTGGAGGACATTTTGGAACTGATACAACTGCTTATAAAATTTTCAAAGCTGGATTCTATTGGCCTACTTTCTTAAGAGATATTTACAGATACATAAAAGTTGTGATCGATGCCAACAAGTAGGCAGAATATCTAGAAGAAATGAAATGCCTCTGAATTTCATGTTTGGAGTTGAGATCTTTGATGTTTCATGATTGGATTTCATGGGACCATTTATTCCTTCATCTGGGAACTTGTACATATTAGTTGCGGCAGACTACGTTTCAAAGTGGATTGAAGCACAAGCTTTACCTCCTTGTGACGCTAAAAGTGTTTCAAAATTTTATTGAAAAATATTTTCACTACATACGAAATGTCGAGAGTGATTATCACTCACGGAGGATCCCATTTAAGGAATAAATACATTAAAAAATTTGCAAAAAAGTTTAATGTTATTCATGGAATCTCTACTTCTTATCACCCTCAGACAAGTGGGTTAGCTGAAGTTTCTAATAGAGAGATTAAACAAATACTGGAGAAGACTGTAAATCCTAGTAGAGTAGATTGGTCTACTAGACTGGATACTGCATTATGGGCTTACAGGACTGCTTACTCTAGTAGAGTAGATTGGTCCACTAGACTGGATACCGCATTATGGGCTTACAGGACTGCTTATCCTTAGTAGAATAGATTGGTCCACTAGATTGGATACCGCATTATGGGCTTACAGGACTGCTTATATTTATTAGAATGACTCCTTATCGATTGATTTTTGGAAAGAATTGTCACTTACTAATAAAATTGGTGCATAAAGCATATTGGGTGATTAAAGAAGTCAATTATAATTTGACAGATGCTGGTGAGAAGAGATTGTTATTAATGAATGAATTAGAAGAATTAAAAAATGAATCTTATAATAACGATAAAATTTATAAGGAGAAACTAAAGATTGGGATTAGGAGAGAAAACCCTTACTACTGTAACTCTACAGTTAGAAGATCTTTCAATAACCTATGCTAAAGGAGTTATAGAAGATTTCTCAGTGAAAGTGGATCAATTTATCTTTCATGTTGATTTCATTGTGCTGGATATAGAGGACGATAAAGAGATACCTATCATTTTGGGGAGACCATTCTTAGCCACAAGAAGAGTAATGATAGATGTGCAGAAAGGGGAATTAAGAATCTGTGTCAATGATCAAACTGTTACTTTTAACTTTTCAAAATTAATGAAATACCCTGCAAAAGGTAAAGATGATGAATGCTATAGAATGGATGTTATAAGATATCTGAGCGAATGCCATTTCAAGACTACTTATGAAGAAAATTTTGAAGAAAAAGATTTGGAACATGAGCAAGAAAAGGAATTAGATCAATATGTAAAACTTTTTAAGGGGATTCAAGTTATGTTCAAGAAAGTTTTGAAAATCTTGACACCATAGACAAAGATAAATCATTTTGTCCATCTATTGAAAAACCTCCAGAACTTGAGTTGAAGATGCTTCCTAAACATTTAAAATATGTCTTTTTAGGATATTCCTCTACTTTAGCTGTTATAATTTCTTCAAATTTAACAGAGGAAGAAGAAGAAAAGCAGATAAAAATTCTAAAAAATTTTATGAAAGCCTTAAAATGGACAATTGATGATATTAAAGGAATCAATCCTTAAATTTCTATGCATAGAATTAATCTTGAATTAAATAGTAAACCCAGAGCTGATCCACAAAGGAGATTAAATCCTGTAATGAAAGAAGTTATTAAGAAAGAATTTTTAAAATGGTTAGATGCTGGAATTATCTACCCTATTTTAGATAGAGCATGGGTTAGTCCAATTCACTGTGTTCCTAAGAAAGGAGGAGTGATTGTAAATGTGAATGAGCATAATGAGTTAATACATACTAAACAAGTTACAGGGTGGTGCATAAGCATTGATTATAGAAAATTAAATCTTGCCACTACGAAAGATCTTTTTCCGGTAACCTTTCTAGATCAAATGCTGGATTGAATAGTTGGGCGTAAACACTTTCATTTTCTGGATGGATATTCCGGTTATCACCAAATTTAATTATCTTCTAAGGATCAAGAGAAAACAACAATTACTAGTCCATATGGTACTTTTGCTTTCAGAAGAATGCCCTTTGGCTTATGTAATGGCCCTGCTACATTGTAAAGATGTATGATGGCAATTTTTTGTGATTTAATTGAAAAAGAGATTGAAATCTTTATGGATGACTTTTTAAGGTTTGGAACTTCATTTGACTCATGTTTAAACATTTATCTAAAGTTCTTAAGCACTGCGAAGAATCAAATTTTGTCCTTTACTGGGAAAAATGCTAATTTATGGTAGTTGAAGGAATTGTATTAGGTCATCAAATATCAGAAATTGGTATGGAAGTAGATCCTGCTAATATTCAAGTGATCGCTAATTTACCTTATCCAACAAATGTATGAGAAATGAGGAGTTTTTTAGGACATGTTGGATTCTACAAGGGATATATTAAGGACTTTTCTAAGATTGTTAAGCCTTTATGCCATTTCCCGGAGAAACATGCAATTTTAAATTTTGATGAGGAATGCCTAAAAGCTTTTAAATTATTAAAAGAAAAATTAATCACTCCACCATACATAGCTTCAAAAAATTGGGAAAAACATTTTGAACTTATGTGTGATGCAAGTGATTATGCTATTGGAGTTGTTTTAGGACAAAAATATGATAAAAATTTCAAAGTTATTTACTATGCTAGTAAAACTCTTAATGAAACTCAACTAATTTATATCATGAGATTTTCATACCTATTTTACTCAATTTTTGATGATATTGCACTTTAAAGAAAGGTATTTTTAATGTTTTATTATAGGAATGTTGAATTAGGGTCATTGGAGCAAAAATATGCAAAAAGAAGCGAATTTGGAGCGAAAAGGACCAAAATGTGAAGATTTGAACTAGGGCGTTGACGACGAGCCCAACAGCGTCGACGGTGGACTTTTCCCAAGACTCAAGATTTAATAATATAGAAGGCCCACTGACGACGCCCTTGAGGGCGCCGATGGCGAGATCAGCGGTTATGTCCAACAATGCATTAAATGAGGACGAATTTTGGAGGGTTGCTTAGGAAACTCTTGGGAAAACTCATCCACAACTTTAAAAGAAGATTTTGGCCGAAAATTGGAGAGGTCCTGGATGTTAGAGAGGTTCTAGTTCTGTGTAGAGAGTTTAGTAGAGAGTCCAGTTGTGAGGGAAAGTGAGAGTGGAGGGAAAGTGAGAGAGTTCTTCCTCCTTGCCACTTGAAAGAGGAATTATGTGTGCTATAAAGAAAGGAAGAGATTCAGAGGAACATTGAGGAGTTTGCTTGAGGGAGAAATTAAAGATAAGTGTTATTTACTTATTGTAGTTTGTGTGACTTTGCTTTTATATATGAATTCTGAGTTTTGTTGTGTTTTCCCCATGAGATCTGAGTAGTTTTCTCTATCTTTCTACTTGTCCTGAGATCTGTGAAATGGTGATTTGAATTGTTTGACCCATTAAAATGTTAAAGAAATTGTGAAGACCTTTTCACTTCAATCTTAATTTACTTTTAATCTAGCCAATTGATTTGCTAAAATATGTTGAGTTTCACAACTAAAGTGAAGATTACATCCAAGATTCAGGGAGGTAAAAGCCCTTGGAAATTGGGTGCAAATAAATAGGGAAACAAAATTATCGGGCATAGAATTGGAGATTTTACAGTGACATACTAAAATCACCAATTTGGTCCTATCGTTTGGGTACTGAAGTGTAGATGTTAGCTCTCTGGCGAGGGGAACGTGGGAGCTTCGAAGTGAGAGCTGGTATCCTCCCAGCTTAGCCGCAGATTCAGTAAACAAGTGTAGCATTAGTCAATGTTTTTTATGCCTGGACCAAAGGGTAACGAATAGGTATGCTCCTATATAGCACAATACACTTTGAACTGATTCACTTTATCCATTCACTATAATTTCTTGACAAGAAGAAGGATGCTTTCTTATATATTGAATATCACATTAAAAACCTTATTAATAAAACTAGTTATTTAAGAGTTATTAAAATTAAATATTTATTTCAATTGCCTATTAGTGGCAGATAAGCAATTTGAATTCCATTATTGCGATTAAGAATTATTTTTGTAAAATCTTAGTTCGTAGTTCTAATATTACTTCTTGTGGGATCGATATCTAGAACTCCATTAAATTCTTGTATTACTTGCGCGATACGTATACTTGCTTTGATAAGTGTGACTTTATCATTATTGAATATTTTATATATACATCTTTATTGAATCTATAACTGTTATTAAGTTTTTAGTATCGTTGCTGAGGAATTAAATCTTTTAGCAGCAGTATTAAATACTTGTATTTTTAAGCATAAATAAAGTCGCTGTCAATAAGTGTGACATTGCAATTATTGAATATTTTATACACATCTTTATCAAACCTATAACTATTGTTAAGTTTTTTGCGCCATTGCCGGAGATTTAAATCTTCTAGCAGCAGTTCAAATTCCTGTATTTTTGAGCATATATAAAGTCGCTGTCAAATTTTTGGCGTCGTTACCGAGGAGTAAAAATTAGTTTTAAAAAAATCATAAATAGAGTAACAGACAAATTAAGGATATTAGAAAACTTTTACTTGAATTGAAACTTATTTACATATTTAATTAACTATTTTTCTCTGTACTGATTTCAATTGTATGCATAAATTTGGACTTGAAAATCTTATACCCTACGATTCAGAATTAGAACGCACTGTTAGGAGAATTAGAAAACTAAGAAAAGAACCTAGAAATCTTAACACAATGGAAAACAATTTGAACAATCAAGGAATAGAAAATGAACATCAATCGAGACCTATTCGAGATTATGCAAATCCTACAGCATATGAAATTCACTTGTTTATCCAAAATCCTGATGTAGCTGCTAATTCATTTGAGCTCAAACTTGCTAGTATCTATATGGTACAAAATAATCATTTGTGAGGTACACCAAATGAAGATCCTTATTTACACCTCGCTAGTTTTTTAGAAGTTTGTGTTACCTTTAAATATGACAGAGTTTCAATGATGTTGTTAGACTTATACTTTTTCCCATTTGACTTAGGGATAAGGCTAAGATGTGGTTAAATTCGTTAGTTTTTGGATCTATTAGAACTTGGAGAGAACTTTAACAGAAATTTCTATCCAAATATTTCCTTCCATCCAAAACCTCTAAACCTAGAAATGACATAACATCATTTTGTTAGATTGATGGAGAGTCGATATATGAAGCTTAGGAAAGATTTAAGCATCTTCTTAGGAAGTGCCCACATCATTTGTTACCAGATTTGTTGATAATTCAAACTTCTTACAATGGATTAGTGGGATCTCTTAGAACGATTATACATGCTGCGGCTAGTGGTTCTTTAATGTCAAAATCTTTTGATGAGGCTTATTTGTTAATATAAAAGATGGCTACCAACAATTTTCAATGGCCCTCTAAAAGGATAAATCCTAGAAGAGTAGCTATTATCCATGATTATGATGCAATATCTATGTTAGCTTCGTAGATTGCTGCAATATCAAAGAAATTAAATCATTATGGAATGTATTATTCTCCAACACCTACTATGATGGAAGAGAATTCATCTGGGAAATTTGTGGATGTTCAACCCTCTTATGAGACTCTAAATGCTATTAACAATAGACCAAATAATCCTTATTCAAACTATTATAACCCAGGTTGGAAGAGTCATCCTAACTTTAATTGGAATAACAATTCTTCTACAAATCAACAATGGGCAAACAACCCAGTAAACCCATTGAAAAGTTCATCAAACCAAGGAAATGTTTATTATAGACCTTCTTATCATCCAGGATTTAATAGTACCACTCAATTTAAGGAAAAGAAGTTGTCTATGGAAGAGCTGCTACTGAACATGGGTCAACAATTGCAAAATTATGGAAATTAATAACAAATTCAAGGAAACCTGCCACAAAATCAAGTAACTGCTATCATGAATATTGAAAACCAATTGGGGCATATCACTACTATTCTTAGTAACCGAATATTGGGAACTTTTCCTAGTATTGTGGAATTAAATCCTAAAGATCAAGGAAAAGAACAGATAAAAGCAATACAATTACGAAGTGGAAAAGAATTCAAGAGTGCAGAAAGAAATGGAAATTGAAGAAGAGAAACTGGATTTAGAAAAAGAAAAGGATCATGAATACCAAGGTTTAGAATATCCACTTACACCAATAAAAATTACTGTGGAGAAACCTCCACCATCGTTTCTGTAAAGATTGAAACAACACAAAAAGGATAAACAATTTTCCATGTTTATAGAAATTCTTAAGAAATTAACTGTAAATATTCCTTTTGTAGAAGCTTTAGAGAAAATGCCCAACTATGTGAAGTTTATGAAGATATTTTAACAAGAAAAGGAAGTTTACTGATAATGAGACTGTTGCACTTAGCAAAGAGTGTAGTGCAATTATTCAAATCAAGCTTCCTGAAAAATTAAGAGATCCAGGTAGTTTCACTATACCATGTGCTATCAGTGAAAGATTTTATGGAAGAGCTTTATGTGATTTGGGAGCCAGCATTAATCTTATGCCTCTATCAATTTAATTAGAATTAGGAGAAGTCTCACCTACTTCTGTAACTCTACAGTTAGTAGATCATTCAGTTACATAGCCAGGAGAAGTCTCACCTACTTCTGTAACTCTTCAGTTAGCGGATCATTCAGTTACTTATCCTAAAGGAGTTATAGAAGAAGGGTTAGTAAAAGTGGATAAATTTATCTTTCCTGTGGATTTCATTGTTTTAGATATGGAGGATGAGTTATAGAAGACGTGTTAGTAAAAGTTGATAAATTTATCTTTCCTGTAGATTTTATTATTTTAGATATGGAGGAAGATAAAGAAATACCTATAATTTTAGGGAGACCTTTTTTAGCAGAAAAGCTATGATAGATGTTCAAAAAAGGGAGGATTAACTTTGAGAGTTAACGATCAAGAAGTGAATTTTAACATTGTGAATTCTATGAAATACCCAGTTGTTGAAAGGGACAATTAATGTTTTTGCATGGAAATTAGTGAACATCTATTGAATGAGCATTTTAAATAATATTTTGAAGAAAAAAAAAAGATTTTAAAGTCAAAGATGAAGTTAATTTGGATGAAATAGAAAATGAAGAATTAGATTATGTTCAGGAAAGATTTGAGATGTTGGATAATTTAGGAAATGCTGATAAGAATCTAGTTCTGTCAATTATAAAATCACCTGAACTTGAGCTGAAACATTGCCTAACCACTTGAAGTATGTGTTTTTGGGAAACTATCTACATGACCTGTTGTTATATCTTCAAAGTTAAAATGATTTGCAAGAGCAAAGACTTTTGGATACATTAAAAAGATAAAGAAAGCTTTTGGTTGGACCTTAGCTGATATTACAGGAATCAGTCCTTCAATCAATATGCATAGAATTATACTGGATGAACAATATAAACCAAGAGTTGATCAACAACGGAGATTGAACCCAATAATGAAAGAAGTAGTCAAAAAGGATATTTTGAAATGGTTGGACGTTGGAATTATATATCATATTTTGGACAGTGCTTTGGTAAGTCTAATTCATTGTGTTCCTAAAAAAGGAGGGGTGACTTTTGAAGCACAAGAGAATAATGAATTAATCATTTCAGACAAGTTACTGGGTGGTGTATTTGCATTGATTATAGAAAATTAAACATTGCCACTAGGAAAGATCACTTCTCTTTACCATTCCTAGACTAAATATTGGATAAACTTGATGGGCACGAATATTTTTGTTTTTTAGATGTATATACCGGCTACCATCAAATTCCTATTGCTCCTGAGGATCAATAAAAGACAACATTTCATAGTCCTTTTGGAACTTTTGCTTTTCAAAGAATGCCTTTCGGATTACGTAATGCACCTGCAACATTCCAGAGATGTGTGATGTCTATATTCAGTAAGTTAATTGATAATGGTGTAAAAGTGTTTATGGATGATTTCTCTGTATTTGGAACATCATTTGACGTATGCTTAAATTATCTTGAAAAAGTTTTGGAGTTATGTGAACGAACTAATTTAGTTCTAAATTGGGAGAAATGTCAATTTATGGTTATTTTGGAGTTATGCGAAAAAACTAATTTAGTTCTAAATTAGGAGAAATGTTAATTTATGGTTGCAGGAGGAATAGTGTTGGACCATAAAATTTTGGAAAATGGTGTGGAAGTAGACCGTGAAAAAATTCAAGTTATATATGAATTAATACCTCCTACTAATGTAAGAGGGGTTAGAAGTTTTCTTGGACATGTTGGTTTTTAAAGACGTTTTATTAAAGATTTTCTGAAAATTACCAAACCTCTATGATAACTTTTTAGAAAAGGACAAGAAATTTGAGTTTATCGAAGAATCTTTAAATGTCTTTAAGTTAATAAAAGGAAAGCTAATCACAACCCTTATAACAGTTTCACCTAACTGGGAGAAAGCATTTAAACTGATGTGCGATGCTAGTGATTATGCTTTTTGACCTGTTCTTGGACAAAGGTATGATAATATTTTTAAAGTTATTTACTACGCTAGTAAAACTCTTAACGATGCTCAAATTAACTATATTGTTACTGAAAAAGAGTTACTGGCTATAGTGTATGCTTTTGACAAGTTTAGATCTTATTTAGTTGGGACTAAATGTGTTATGCACACTGATCGCTCCGGTTATTAAATATCTGATGCAAAATAAGGATGTCAAACCAAGGTTAATTAGATGGATACTTTTGATGCAAGAGTTTGATTTTGTCGTTATTGATAGAAAGGGAACTGATAATCAAATTGTTGATCATTTATCAAGATTAGAATATTATGAATTATCTAACACCGACAATGAAATTACAGACAGTTTTCTTGATGAATAACTCTATAATATTAATGAGTGGAAAATACCATGGTATGCTGATATTGTTAATTATATTGTAAGTGATATTTTTCCACCTATGCTGACATTGCAACAGCAAAAAAAAATCCATTCATGATTGAAAAGTATATTTCAGGGACGAGCCTTATTTATATAAATAATATAAGGATCTTATTATGAGAAGATGTGTACCTTATGAAGAAACTGAATTAATTATTTAGAAATTTCATGATTCTGAATTTGGAGGACATTTTGGGATTGATAAAACTGCTTATACAATTTTACAAGCTATGGATCTTATTATGAGAAGATGTGTACCTTATGAAGAAACTGAACTAATCATTTAGAAATGTCATTTAGAATTTTTAGGACATTTTGAAACTGATAAAACTGCTTATAAAATTTTACAAGCTGGATTCTATTGGCCTAAAGGACATTTTGGGATTGATAAAGCTGCTTATAAAATTTTACAAGCTGGATTTTATTGGCCTACTAGACATTTTGGGATTGATAAAACTGCTTATAAAATTTTACAAGCTGGATTTTGTTGGCCTACCATCATATTTTGGGATTGATAAAACTGCTTATAAAATTTTACAAGCTAGATTTTATCGGCCTACTATCTTTAGAGATGTGAGAATTTGATAAAACTATTTATAAAATTTTACAAGCTAGATTTTATTGGTCTACTATATTTAGAGATGTTTATAGATATATAAAAACTTGTGATCGATTTAATAAATTTTACAAGTTGGATTTTATTGGCCTACTATCTTTAGATATGTTTATAGATACATAAAAACTTGTGAAAAAGCTGGATTTTATTGGCCTACTATATTTAGAGATGTTTATAGATATATAAAGACTTGTGATAAATTTGGAGGACATTTTGGGATTGATAAAACTACTTATAAAATTTTACAAGCTGGATTCTATTTGGAGACATTTTGGGATTGATAAAACTGCTTATAAAATTTTACAAGCTGGATTTTGTTGGCCTACCATCATATTTTGGGATTGATAAAACTGCTTATAAAATTTTACAAGCTAGATTTTATCGGCCTACTATCTTTAGAGATGTGAGAATTTGATAAAACTATTTATAAAATTTTACAAGCTAGATTTTATTGGTCTACTATATTTAGAGATGTTTATAGATATATAAAAACTTGTGATCGATTTAATAAATTTTACAAGTTGGATTTTATTGGCCTACTATCTTTAGATATGTTTATAGATACATAAAAACTTGTGAAAAAGCTGGATTTTATTGGCCTACTATATTTAGAGATGTTTATAGATATATAAAGACTTGTGATCTATTGGCCTACTCTCTTTAGAGATGACGATAAAACTGCTTATAAAATTTTATAAGCTGGATTTTATTGGCCTACTATATTTAGAGATGTTTGATAAAACTGCTTATAAAATTTTACAAGCTGGATTTTATTGGCCTACTATCTTTATGTTCTGTTTATAAAATTTTACAAGCTGGATTCTATTGGTCTACTCTCTTTAGAGATGTTTACAGATACAAACATGATCGATGTCAACGTGTAGGCAATATATCTAGAAGAAATGAAATGCCTCTGAATTTCATGGCAAGCTGGATTTTATTGGCCTACTATATTTAGAGATGTTTATAGATATATAAAAACTTGTGAACGATGTCAACGAGTAGGTAATATATCTAGAAGAAATGAAATGCCTCTGAATTTCATATTAGAAGTTGAATTTTATTGGCCTACCATATTTAGAGATGTTTATAGATATATAAAAACTTGTGATCGATGTCAATTAGTAGGCAATATTTTTAGAAGAAATGAAATGCCTCTGAATTTAATGTTAGAAGTTGAGATCTTTTATGTTTGAGGATTCAATTTCATGGGACCATTTGTTCCTTCATCTAGGAACTTATACATATTAATTGCAGTAGACTACTTTTCAAAGTGGATTGAAGCACAAGCTATACCTCATTGTGATGCTAAAACTGTTTCATGATTTTTAATGAAAAATATTTTCACTAAATACGGAATGCCGAGAGTGATAATCACTAACGGAGGATCCCATTTCGGGAATAAATACATTCAGAAATTGGCAGAAAAATTTAATGTTATTAATAGAATCTCTACTTGGTATCACCCTCAAACTAATGGGTTAGCTGAAGTTTGTAATAGAGAGATTAAATAAATACTGGAAAAGACTGTAAACCCTAGTAGAGTAGATTGGTCTACTAGACTCAATACTGCATTATAGGAGTACAGGACTGCTTATAAAACTCTTATTTGAATGACTCCTTACATGCTGATTTTTGGAAAGACTTGTCACTTACCAGTAGAATTGCAGCATAAAGCATATTGGGTGATTAAAGATGTCAATTATAATTTAAAAGATGCTGGTGAAAAGATATTGTTACAAATGAATGAATTGGAAGAATTAAAAAATGAATCTTATGATAACGACAGAATTTATAAGGAAAAACTTAAGTTATGGCTTGATTGGAAGGTTAACCAGAAGAACTTTGAACCAGGACAAGAAGTTTTGCTTTACAATACAAGCTTGAAGTTATTCCCTGGGAAATTGAAGTCTCGTTGGTTAGGACCCTCTACTGTGACTTGAGTTTTTACTTGCAGAGCTATTGAAATTGAAGATTAAAAGAGTCAGAATAGATTTAAAGTAAATGGACATAGATTAAAGCCATATTTTGAGGGTAAAAGACCAAATTTAAAGAATTTTAATGGTCAGTCAACCTGAATAAAATCTGAATAGCTCAGGCTGACGACGTTAAACCAAACACTTTATGGGAGGCAACCCATAGTTATCTTTATTCTTATTGTGATTATAGTGTTTCTTTTTAAAAATTATCATTATTTTGTGGTAGTATTGAACTCTACTACTTGTATTTACCCTTGAATCATCATAAAAATTGGATCCATAGAGAAAATTGGAATGCATTCGGACCAGAGCGAAACTGTGAAATTTTTTCCTTGGGCACCAACGGTGGGCTAAACGTCGCTGATGGCGGGTTTTTCCTGAGAGTCTAGATAATTAATTCTCATGGCTTGACGATGGCGCCATCGACGCTATCGACGGCAAGAACGGCGAGATGACAATTTTTGGAGTTTGAAATGGCAGTTTTTGGCAGTTTTGGGCGAGATTTACTACCTATAAACTTCCAAACTCGAATCTTAAATTCATATTACCCAAAAACGTCTTCAAACTCCACCAAATTTATCCCTATGGCTTCCAATTCCATTGAAAATCGTAGATTTTGATTGTTCAACTAGAGAAAATTAATTAGTATCGAGGCACAACGAATATTCAACAAAGTGTTGACAAAGAGGCGATTAATTAAAGAAAGAAGATTTGTGAATCGAGGATTGCACAATCCTTCGACATTAAATGAAGAGATGATTGTGCGATGATGATGGGAAGTGTTGTGCTACACCACTGCCACAGTAGTCATTCCTGTGGTGAAGGAGTTTTATGCTAATTTGCATGGAATCAACTAGGGAGTCATCTATGTGCGAGGTAGATGGATAAATTTTACTCCTGCAGGATTAATGAGTTATATATGATCGAGAATCTTCCTGTATGCAATTATTCCAACTTCTTCGTGACAAGAAATCTTATGAATGAGATCTACCAATCTTTGACGGACGAGACTGAAGACTGGGAAATGAGATAAAACGAGTATATTAGTTTCTCTGCACACTTCTAAACCACTTTTCTAAACACCGACACTTCTTCCTTTCTGCAAACTATTACCAACGATGAAGGTTGGTAAAGTTACTAAAGAAAGTACAGTTCTAAATTATTGTATTCAAATTGGACTGCCGATTGATATTGGATCAATAATCGTGAAGTTTGTTTTGGGCATGATCGTTCATGGACCAACTTGTGGGCTTGGACATCCTTCAACAATCTTTTTACTCTACAATCAATTCCAAGTATCTTATGAGATTTGGGAAAATGAACTTCTACCTTGGAAGCCTTCAGACCCAACCGAGAAGTTCCCAGCCATTGAAGATGAGAATGATATGACTATTATTGTAGATCAATCGTCCCAGAATTCAATACCTATTCAGCCTCTAATTCTGAAAAATACACTAGTGATCCTGCGTAGAATCAAGAAATTGGAGAAAGAGCTACAAATTGTTATGAATGCAATTAAAAATATCTCTAAGTTTTTTTATCATCTAGACTGGCGGATGAAAGAGCATTTTGATCACTCTGTACATATTAAAGGAAGTTTGATACGATTGATACGAAAGATGAGATTGATAGAAGATGACTCTACTGAACAATTCCCATACCGACCCTTCTATAATCTCTTCATTCACGTTCAATCGATGGGCGATATCAGAGGAAAAACAAGCACTGAATCGTAGGAATAGTAGATTCACTTTACTATCTATATGTCTATGTGTGTGATTTGATTTGAACTTATGTGTTTGCTTTACTTTCAAATTTTAATTTTAGATCTCAGTATAGTTGAGATTGAGCATAAAATGTTCTGTTTTCAGCGTTTAGAGTATTGTGGGTTGGATTACGAAGTACTTTTTTGCATTGTGATGTATTTGTAATTATTTTTATTTTGTATTTTGATGTGTTAGTAAAATATTGTGTGTGTATAATGTTTACTTTTATACTTACTTCAAAATTTCATTACCTAGCAACTTCACTAATTATTTATATGTATAGAAAGCTCCTAATATTACAGACGAGTTGAATTAAAATTTTTAGAAGGAACTAGAAAAATTTTAGAAAGATGAAAATGCCTAAAGTACCGAAGTATGATTTATATTTAGAATCTTTCTTTCCACCTGTATCATTCCATATTGAAAAATTTAAGTTTGGGGGAGAGAAGAAAAAGATTAACTATTATATGTTCTCAATTTAAATATTTTAAAAAATTATTAATATGATTTTTTGTAGTGAATTTAATTCAGATCACTATATTTTGTAGATATTTAAATATTATGGTAGATTTAAAGGAATATTTTTGTAAGGAAAATTGTAACTATATTTTTGTAGCCATTTAAAATATTATGGTAGATTTAAAGAAATATTTTTGTAATGAAAAATTAATTATTGTAACTTAAGATATTTAGTATAAGAGAATAAGATTATAGTTAACTATTTGAAGTAAAGGAAAAAGTAAAGGACACTATATTTTGAAGTGTTAATAATCTGGAAATTTATTTGAGAAGAAAAGATTGGGGCTCAATGATGTAAAAGCTATGAATATTTAATTCAGGTAACTATATTTTTGTAAATATTTAAATATTATGGTAGATTTAAAGAAATATTTTTGTAATGAAAATTAATTTTGTATTCAAGATATTTATTATAAAAGAATAAGATTATAGTTAACTATTTAAAGTAAAGGAAACTATACTAAGATGTTTAGTATAAGAGAATAAGACTATAGTTAACTATTTAAAATAAAGAAAACTAAATTTTGAAATATTAAGAATCTTAGAAATTCATTTGAGAAGAAAAGATTGGGGCTCAATGATGACTATGAAATATTTATAAGGTAAAGGAATGCTTTGAGTTTCAAATTTTGGGAAAGAAAAGTGAAGTTATGAAATATTTATAAGGTAAAGGAATGCTTTGAGTTTCAAATTTATGGAAAGAAAGGTGATGTAAAATATTTATAAGGTAAAGGAATGCTTTGAGTTTCAAATTAGGGAAAGAAAGGTGATGTTCAAATTACTTATAAGGTAAAGGAATGCTTTGAGTTTCAAATTTAGGGAAAGAAAAGTGAAGATCAAAATATTTTATGGCAATGGAATGCTTTGAGTTTCAAATTTAGGGAAAGAAAAGTGAAGTTCAAAATTATTAAAGGCTATAAAATGCTTTGAGTTTCAAATTTAGGGAAAGAAAAGTGAAGTTCAAAATCATTAAAGGCTATCTAGATATAGTAAACTTCACTTGAAAAAGAAAAAGAAAGGATTGACAACAATCCCAGAAAAGAAAAGAAAAATATATAAGATTGAAAGCAATCCAAATGAAAAAGAAAAAAATATATATATAAGTGAGGAGAAGCTTGAGGGAAAACCTAAATACATTCCTGAAGTTATATTTATGGAATAGTATCTTTACTAGTAGTGTTCTCATGAAGTTCCTATCATTTGAATATTCCACGTGACTTGATATTACAATATATAATTCATTTGATCTTTTACTAGTAGTGTTCCCATAAAGTTCCTATCATTTGAATATTCTAAGTGACTTAATATTACAACATATAGTCATTCTTGAAATGTTAGAAAAGTAGAACTCTTAAACTTGATGACTAGATAATCTTGTGGCTATAGAGTTAATTTTATTACTTGAATTAGCACTCTTAAACTTGATGACTAGATAGTCCTGTACTTATAGAGTTAATTTAATTACTTGAATTTTTTATGAAAATGTTACTAGGGTATTTACTTAAATCAAACTTATAGTATTCTTGAATTAAAACTTTACTACAGTAGATCATAACTTTTATGTAGTATTAAAATTACTTGATGACTAGTAATAGTTATGTTTGGGGGATTTTGACCGAAGAAAAATATATTGAGATTTTCATACATATTTTACATTGATTTTGATGATATTACACTTTAAAGAAAGCTATTTTTGATGTTTTGTGCAGGTATGTTGAATTATGGTCATTGGAGCAAAAAGATGCAAAAAGGAGCGAATTTGGAGCAAAAAAAACCAAAATATGAAGATTTAATCTTGGGCGCAGATGGCGCCATCAACACCGCCGATGGCGGGTTTTTCCCAAGAGTTCAGAATTAAATATTCTGGAAGGCCTTCGATGGTGCCATCGAGGCTGCCGACGGCGGGAACGACGGTTCTCTCAATAGATGCATTGAATGTGGACCATTTTTCAAGGGACGCTTAGGCAACTCTTAAAAAATTTTCTACAACTTTAAGAGAAACATTTAGGAGGCTGAAAAAAGGGAGTCCAGCGTGTCTAGAGAGTGTCGAGAGGTCTACGGGTGTCCAGAGGAGTGTAATTTAGGGTTAGGTATTGTGAGGATTTTTCTCGAGTGATTGTAAGAGTGGAAGGAAAGTGAGAGATTTCTTCCTCCTTGCAGCTTTGAAGGAGAATTTTGTTTGCTGTAAAGAAAGGAAGAGATTCAGAGTAACTTTGAGGAGTTACTTGGGGAAGAATTCGAGATAAGTTGTATTTACTGGTTGTAGTTTGTATGACGTTGCTTTTATATAAGAAATCTAAGTTTTATCATATCTTTTCCATGAGTTCTGAGTAGTTTTCTCTGCCTTTTTCCTTGTCTTGAGATTTTGTGAAATGGTGATTTGAATTGGTTGTGCCATGAGAATGTTAAAAATACTTGTTAGGATCTTTTCACTTCAATCTTAAATTACTTTCAATCTGGCCAATTGATTTGTTAAAATATGTTTAATCATAATTTACTTTCAATCTGGCCAATTGATTTGTTAAAATATGTTGAGTTTTACAACAAAAGTGATTATTACATCCAAGATTTAAGCATGTCAAAGTCCTTAGAAGTTGGGTGCAAATAAATAGGGAAATAAAAATTATTTGGTGTAGAATTGGAGATTTAAGAGTGATAAACTAAAATCCTCAATTCGGTCCTATCGTTTGGGTGCGAAGTGTAGATGTTAGCCTTGAGGCGAGGGGAAAGTGGGAGGTCCTAAGTGAGAGCTGGTATCCTCCCAACCTAGCTGCAGATTCAGTAACCAAGCATAAGATTAGTCAATGTTCTTTATGCCTAGTCTAAAGGGTAAAGACTAGTTATGCTCCTATTTGACATAATACAATTTGAACCGATTCAATTTATCCATTCACTTAAATTTCTTGACAAGGAGAAGGATGTTTTCTTATTTATTGAACTTCAAATTAGAAACCTTATTAGTAGAATTAGTTGATTGAGAGTTTATTAAAATTACATTTTTATTTTAATTCCCTATTAGTGACAAATATGCAATTTGAACTATGTTGATTTGATTAAGTATTGATTTTCTAAATCTTAAGTTCGCAGCCTCTAATATTACTCTCTCTTGGATCGATATCCAGGACTCCATTAGAGCCGTGTATTACTTAAGAGATACGTATACTTGTGTTGATAAGTGTGACTTTGCAATTATTAAATATTTTATACAAACTTTATCAAATTTATAACTATTGTCAAGTTTTTGGCGTCGTTGCCGGAGATTTAAATCTTCTATCAGCAATATCAAATTCTTTTATTTTTGAGCATATATAAAGTTGCTGTCAGTGGCATATTTTTCCATAAAATAAATCAATATAAGGATATTCTTATAGGAGTCTTACTAGCAGTTCTGTATGCCCATAATGTTGTGTCTAATATAGCAGACCAATCCAATTTATAGGGATTTACAGCTTTTTCTAAAATTTGTTTTATTTCACGATTTGATATTTTTCTAGACCGCTAGTATGTGGATGATAAACAGTAGAGAATCTATGCATAAAATCATATTTTTTTTTATCAGTTTCTTGATTCTCTTGTTTGTAAAATGGGATCCTCTATCTATAAAAATTACTCGCGCAATTTTATATCTTGTAAAAATATTTTTATTTAAAAATTTAGAAACACTCCGAGCATCACATTTAGATACAACAACAACTTCAATCCATTTAGACATATAATCAACAACATGTGATATATATAAGTTTCCAAATGAAGGCATAAATGGTACCATAAAATCTAATCCCCACACATCAAAAATTTCAACTTCCAATGTGTAGTTTAGAGGCATTTCACTTATTCTAGAAATATTTCCTACTCGCTGACCTTGATTGCATGTTTTAATATATTCATTAACATCTCTATAAAGAGTAGACCAATAAAATCCAGCTTGCAAATTTTATAAGGAGTTCTATTTATTCTAAAATGTCCTCCAAAATTAGAATCATGACATCTTTTAGTTATTTATTGAGTTTCTTCATAAGGCAGCCACCTTCTAATAATTAGATATTTACATTGTTTATATAAATATGGGTCATCCTAAAAATAGAATTTTGAATCATATATAAATTTTATTAATTGTTGATTCTTAATATCTGGTAGTAGATTATCACTTACAATATAATTTATTATATCGGTTAACTGTGGATCCTTAATATCTGATGATAGATATCACTGACAATACAATTTACTATATTGGCATACCACGGTGTATCTATTACATCAATACTATATAATTCTTGTTCATCAGGGAAATTTTCTAAAATTTTATTTGCAAAATTAGTTAATATTACTTTTTCTAGTCAAGAGAGATGATCAGCTATTTAATTATCATTTCCCATTCTATCAACTACAATAAAATTGAAATCTTGTAATAAAAGTATCCATTTAATTAATCTTGGTTTAGCATCTTTCTTATGCATCAAGTATTTGATAACAAAATGATCTGTATGCATTATACATTTAGTTCCTGTTGACCTCATTTTTGGTTGAGGTTTAGTTTTTCCTCATTAGTAGCTTAGGGTCTAACCATAAGATTTTTCCTGTTGGCTATTCCTAGAAAACTAGACATGGAACCCTCACCGTTAGAATTCTAACTTCTTCTTTTTTACTAAACTTGAAGTTCCACATATTGCTCTCAACCTCTAAATACTTAGCAGGTGGGGTCACTGTAGGGGAAACTCAAGATGAGTCACCCTTAGGATTGCTGGACCTTAGGGTTGACCCTGGNGTGATTAGGTATTGATTTTTTAAATCTTAGTTCGTAGCCTTAGGATCGATATCCAGGACTCCATTAGAGCCCTGTACTACTTGAGTGATACATATACTTGCATTGAAATGTGTGACTTTGTAATTATTGAATATTTTATACACATCTTTATCAAATCTATAATCGCTGTTAAGTTTTTGGCACAATTGTTGGGGATTTAAATCTTCTAGCAACAGTATGAAATTCTTGTATTTTTAAGTATATATAAAGTCACTGTCAAGTTTTTGGCACCGTTGTCAGGGAGTAAAATTAGATTTTAAAAAAAATCATAATTAGAGTAACGGACAAATTAGGATTATTAGAAAACTTTTACTTGACTTGCAACTTATTTTCATATTTAGTTAATTGTTTTTCTATGTACTGATTTCAATTGTATGCGTAAATTGGACCNGGTGATTTGGGAGTCAGCGTTAATCTTATGCCTCTATCAATTTTCAAAAGATTAGGATTAGGAGAAGTCTCACCTACTTTTATAACACTTCAGTTAGCGAATCAGTCATTTACCTATCCTAAGGGAGTTATAGAAGATGTGTTAGTAAAAGTTGATAAATTTATCTTTCCTGTGAATTTTATTATTTTAGATACAGAGGAAGATGAAGAAATACCTATGATAGATGTTCAAAAGGAAGAATTAACTATGAGAGTTAACGATCAAGAAGTGACTTTTAACATTGTAAAATCTATGAAATACCTTACTGTTGAAAGAGATAATGAATGTTTTTGCATGGAAATTAGTGAACATCTATTGAACGAGCATTTGAAAGAATATTTTGAAGAGAAAAAAGATTTTGAAGACAAAGATGAAATTATTTGGACGAAATAAAAAATGAAGAATTATATTATGTTCAAGAAAGATTTGAGATGCTGGATATTATAGGGAATACTGATAAGAATCTAGTGCCGTCAATTATAAAATCACCTGAACTTGAGTTGAAAATATTGCCTAACCACTTGAAGTATGTGTTTCTAGGAAACTCATCTACATTACCTGTTGTTATATCTTCAGAGTTAAATGATTTGCAAGAGCAAAGTCTTTTGGATACATTAAAAAGATATAAGAAAGCTTTTGGTCAGACCTTAGCTGATATTAAAGGAATTAGTCATTCGATCTGTATGCACAGAATTATACTGGATGAACAATATAAACCAAGAGTAATCCACAAAAGAGATTAAAGCCGATGATGAAAGAAGTAATTAAGAAGGAAATTTTGAAATGGTTAGACACTAGAATTATATACAGTCATTCGATCTGTATGCACAAAATTATATTAGATGAACAATATAAACCAAGAGTTGATCCACAAAGATCTGTATGCATAGAATTATACTGGATGAACAATATAAACCAAGAGTTGATCCACAAAGGAGATTAAACTCAATGATGAAAGAAGTAGTCAAGAATGAAATTTTGAAATGGTTGGACACTGAAATTATATATCTAATGATGAAAGAATTAGTCAAGAAGGAAATTCTGAAATGGTTGGATCCTGAAATTATATATCCTATTTTGGACAGTGTTTGGGTAAGTCCAATTTATTGTGTTCCTAAGAAAGGAGGGGTGACTGCTGAAGCATAAGAGAATAATAAATTAATACCTATCAGACAAGTTATTGGGTGATGTATTTGCATTGATTATAGAAAATTAAACTCTGCCACCAGAAAAGATCACTTCCCTTTACCCTTTTTAGATCAAATAGTAGATAGACCTGCTGGGCACAAATATTTAGATCGCTTCCCTTTACCTTTTTTAGACCAAATAGTGGATAGACTTGCTGGGCACAAATATTTTTGTTTTCTAGATGGATATACCGGTTACCATCAAATTCCTATTACTCCTGAGGATAAAAAAGGACAATATTTATTAGTCCTTTTAGAACTTTTGCTTTTCGAAGAATGTTTTTCGGATTATGTAATGCACTTGCAACATTCCAGAGATGTATGATGTCTATAATTAGTAAGTTAACTGATGATGGAATAGAAGTGTTTATGGATGATTTCTCTATATTTGGAACATCATTTGATGCATGCTTAAATTANGATTTGGATCCATGAAGAAAAATTGGAACGCATTCGGACCAAAGCGAAACTGTGCAAATTTTGCCTTGGCGCCATCGACGGCGGGTTTTTCTTGAGAGTCCAGAAAAAATTAATACAGAGGCACGCCGAAGGTGCCTTTGACCCTGCCGACGACGAGACCGACGAATTGGCGGATACTTGGGTTCAAATGGCGGTTTTTGGCAATTTTTGGGCGGGAATTGTCTTTTTAAAATAAAAAATTTGATTTCTAGTTAATATTTTCTCTCCAAAAATGAGGTGAAACTCCACCAGTTTCATTCCTATGGCGTCCTAATTCCCCTGATAATCCCAGAATGTGAGTTTTCAATCAGCAAAAGTTTATTAGTGCGGAAGCGCAGCGAATCTTCAACAAGTTACTGACGAAGACAAGATTGATCAAGGAAAGAGGATTCGTAAATTGTGGATTGAATAATCCCACGATGGATATTGAAGAAATGATAGTGCGGTGAAGATGGGAAGTGTTGTGCTACACTACCATCGCCGTGGTTGTTCTAGTGGTGAAAGAATTTTATGCAAATTCACATGGAATTAACCAAGGAATTGTTTATGTGTGAGGAAGATGGATTACTTTCACTCTTGCACGGATCAATGAATTATACATGATAGAGAATGTTCCTGTCTGCCACCCTTCCAATTTTGTCCCAACAAGAAACCAGATGAATGAGACTTACCAATATTTAACGGACAAAATTGACGATTGGGAAATAAGAGAAAACATGTATGTTAGTTTTTCTGCGACACTCCTAAATCTCGTTTCGAAATATTGGCACTTTTTCATTTCTGCGAAACTGTTACCGACAATGAAGATTGGTAAAGTTTCTAAAGAAAGTGCCATTTTGATTTACTGCATCCAAAGGGGACTGTCAATCGACATTGGATCAAAATTTGTGAAGTCGGTTTTGGGCTTGATCACTCATGGATCAACTTATGGGCTTGGACACCCCTTCACAATTTTCTCACTTTGCAGTCAGTTCCAAGTGTCCTAAGAAAATTGGGAAAAGGTACTGCTACCTTGGAAGCCTTTGGATCCAACTGAGAGATTCCTAGTTTTTGAAGATGAAAATGACATGGCCATCATAGTAGATCAATCATCTCAGAATTCACTGCCAGTTCAACCCTTAGTCCCTGATAAGTTTTTGGTGATCCAGCGCCGAATCAAGAAATTGGAAAAGGAGGTACAAAATGT
>JXCR01146278.1:142206-163495 GCA_002079205.1 Phalaenopsis hybrid cultivar
AGAAATGAATCTTATGATAACGATAGAATTTATAAAGAAAAACTAAAGTTATGGCATGATTGGAAGATTAACTAGAAGAACTTTGAACGAGGACAAGAAGTTTTGCTTTACAATACAAGACTAAAGTTATTCCCTGGGAAATTGAAGTCTCGTTGGTTAGGACTCTTTATTGTGACTCAATTTTATACTTATGGAGCTGTTGAAATTGAAGATCAAAAGACTGAGAATAGATTTAAAGTAAATGGATACAGATTAAAGCCGTATTTTGAGGGTAAAAGACCAAATTTTAAAGAGGTTTTAATGGTCATTCAACCTGAATAATATCTGAATAGGTTGGGCTGACGACGTTAAACCAAACGCCTTATGGGAGGCAACCCATAGTTACCTTTATTTATTTATTTATTTATTATGATCATAGTGTTTTTGTTTGAAATTATCGTTAGTTTGTGATAGTATTGAACTCTACTACTCGTATTTACCCTTGAATCATCATAAAAATTGGATCCATAGAGAAAAATGGAATGCATTCAAACCAGAGAGAAATTGAGAATTTTTTGCCTTGGGCGCTAACGACAGGCTCGACGTTGCTGACGGTGGGTTTTTCCTGAGAGTCCAAAAAATTAACTCTCAAGGCTTGTCGACGCTGCCATGGACACCGCCGACGGTGAGAACAGCGAGATGATAGTTTTCAGAGTTTAAACTGTCAATTTTTGGCGGTTTTAGGCGAGATTTACTCCTTATAAAATTCCAAACTCGGTTCTTAAATTTATATTACCCAAAAATGAATTGAAACTCCACCAAATTAATCCTTATGGCTTCCAATTCCACTGAAAACCCTAGATTTCGAGTGTTCAACCGGAGAAAGTTCATTAGTTCCGAGGCGTAATGGATCTTCAACAAAGTGCTGACAAAGAGGAGATTAATCAAAGAAATAGGATTCGTGAATCGAGGATTGAACAATCATTCGACAGTAATTAAAGAGATGATTGTGCAACGACGATGGGAAGTGTTGTACTACACTACTGCCGCCGTAGTCGTTCCTGTGGTGAAGGAGTTTTATGTTAATTTGCATGGAATCAACTAGGGAGTTTTCTATGTGCGAGGCAGATGAATAACTTTTACTCCTGCACGAATTAATGAGTTATATATGATCAAGAATGCTCCTGTCTGTCATTATTCCAACTTAATCATAACAAGAAATTTGATGAATGAGATCTACCAATTTTTGATGGACGAGACTGAAGACTGGGAAATGAGAAAAAACGGGTATGTTAGTTTCTCTGCTACACTTCTAAATTCCGTTTCTAAACACTAACACTTCTTCATTCCTACAAAANTTTCTATGTGCGAGGCAGATGGATAACTTTTACTCCTGCACGAATTAATGAGTTATATATGATCAAGAATGCTCCTGTCTGTCATTATTCCAACTTAATCATAACAAGAAATCTGATGAATAAGATCTACCAATTTTTGATGGACGAGACTGAAGACTGGGAAATGAGAAAAAATGGGTATGTTAGTTTCTCTGCTACACTTCTAAATTCCGTTTCTAAACACTAACACTTCTTCATTCCTACAAAACTATTACCGACAATGAGAATCGGTAAAGTTACTAAAGAAAGTGTTATTCTGAATTACTGTATTCAAATGAGACTGCCAATTGATATTGGATCAATCATTGTGAAGTCTGTTTTGGGCCTGATCGTTCATGGATCAACTTATGGGCTTGGACATCCTTCAACAATCTTCTTACTTTGCAGTCAGTTCCAAGTATCTTATGAGAATTAGGAAAAGGTACTTCTACCTTGGAAGCCTTTGGACCCAACCCAGAAGTTCCCAACCAATGAAGATGAGAATGATATGACTATTATTACGGATCAATCGTCTCAGAATTCACTTCCTATTCAGCCTCTAGTTCCCGACAAGACACTAGTGATCCTGTGCAGAATCAAGAATCTGGAGAAAGAGGTACAAAATGTTATGAATGCAATTAACAATATCTCTGATTTTTTTTATCATCTAAACTGAAGGATGAAAGAGCATTTTGATCACTCTGGACATATCGAAGAAATTTTGATACGATTGATGAGAAAGATGAGATTGATAGAAGACGACTCTACTAAAGAATTCCCATACCGACCCTTCTATTACCTCTTTGTTCATGTTCAATCAATGGGTGATCTTAGAGGAGAAATAAGCACTGAATCAGAAGAGTAGTAGATTTAACTTGTTACCTGTATGTCTATGTGTGTAATTTAGTTTGAACTTTGTGTTTGCTTTGCTTTCAAATTTTGCTTGTAGATCTCAGTATAGTATAGATTGAGCATAGGATGTTTGTTTTCAACGTTTTGAGTGTTGTGGCTTGGATTGTGATGCTGAATTGATGTATTATGGTTGAGAAAATATCAAACTTAGGTGTGTCATGTAACGTGTATTGTAACCCTTGGAATTTATATATAATTGAAATGTTTTGTGTTGTGAATGTTTATTTGTGTTAGTACATCATTTAATCACTTAAATTTATATTTAGAATGATTGAACGAATGTCGACGAGACTTGAAATTGATCGAAATCGCAAAAATTTGGAATTGAACTAATTTTTAAAAATCTCCCTGACGGCGCCATCGACGCCGTCGACGACAGATTTTTCCCAAGACTTAGGCTATTTAATTCAATAGAGCTCGTTGATGGCGCTGATGACCCTCCGACGACGAGATATCGAAAAAATACTTTTAACTGCGATTTTGACCAGTCAACCGTCACTATTCATCATCCCCTTAGAGGATATAGTATGGGATTTTGATATATGATAGTGATTGATGTACTTTTATTTTGTGATTTTGTGATAGAGATAGATGTATGTTTGTTTGTACTTTCATTTTATTCTATATTTTATTTTATGTTTGCAGTTAGATAATTTTTAATTATTGCTATAAATGTTCAGTGTTGTAGTTTGAAATTTGCATGTGTAGTTATAATAGACTCTGATTAGTATTTTGTAAAATTGTAATGTGATGTGATTTTAATATTTGCATTTTATTGTATTTGTAATTTTTTTTATTTAGTATTGTGATGTGTTAGTAAAATATTGTGTTTGTATAATGTTTAGTTTTGTACTTATTTCAAAATTTCATTACCCAACAAATTCTCTAATGCTTTATATGTAGAGAAAACTCATAATATTACAGACCAGTTAAAGTAAAAATTTTGAGAAGGAACTGCAAAAATTTTAGAAAGATGAAAATGCCCAAAGTACTGAGGTATGATTTATATTTANGAGATGCCTAATCAAAAACTGATTTCACTTGGATCTACCTAAAGGGAAAACCTAAATATAATCCTGAACTTATATTTATGTAATAACATCTTTCACTAGTAATGTTCTCATGAAGTTCTTATCATTTGAATCTTTTAAGTGACTTGATATTACAACATATAGTCATTCTTGAAATGAATAGAAAATTAAAACTCTTAAACTTGATCACTAGATAGTCTTGCACCTACAGAGTTAATTTAATTACGTGAAATTTTTCTGAAAATCTCACTATGATATTTACTTAAATCAAACTTATAGTATTTCTGAATTAAAGCAGTAGATCATAACTTTTATATAGTACTAGAATTACTTGAGGACAAGTAATAGTTAAATTACTACAATAAATCATAACTTTTATATAGTACTAAAATTACTTGAGGATAAGTAATAGTTAAGTTTGGGGTTGAAAATCTCACTATGATATTTATTTAAATCAAACTTATAGTATTTTTGAATTAAAACTTTACACAGTAGGTCATAACTTTTATGTAGTGCTAAAATTACTTGAGGACAAGTAATAGTTAAGTTTGGGGGATTTTGACCAAAANATGTAGTGCTAAAATTACTTGAGGACAAGTAATAGTTAAGTTTGGGGGATTTTGACCAAAAAAATGTTGAGATTTTCATACCTATTTTATACTGATTTTGATGATATTGCAATTTAAAGAAATGTATTTTTGATTTTTTGTTGCAGGTATGTTGAATTATGATCATTGAAGTAAAAAGATGCAAAAAGTAGTGAATTTGGAGCAAAAATTATATTTGATCTTGGGCACCGACAGCGGGCTCGACGCCACCGACGACGGGTTTTTTGTTGCATTGAATGTGAACGATTTTTGAAGGGACACTTGGGCAACTCTTGAGAACTCTTCTACAACTTTAAAACAAACATTTGGAGGCCGAAAAAGGTGTCCGCTGGGGTGCCTAGGGGGGTCTGCTGAGTCTTTGTTGTTTGTGGTGCCCATTAGAGTGTNCCCAAGTGTCCAGAATTAAATACTCTAGAAGGCCGCCAGCGGCGAGCACGTCGGTTCTCTCAACAGATGCATTGAATGTGAACGATTTTTGAAGGGACACTTGGGCAACTCTTGAGAACTCTTCTACAACTTTAAAANATGGTTTGGGTGCTGAAGTGTAGATGTTAGCCCTCAGGTGAGGGGAACGTGGGAGATCTGAAGTGAGAGCCAATATCCTCCCAGCCTAGCCGCACATTCAGTAAACAAGCGTAGGATTAGTCAATGATCTTTATGCCTAGACCAAAGGGTAAAGAATATGTTTGCTCCTATTTGACACAATACAACTAGAACTAATTCACGTTATTCATTCACTATAATTTCTTAACAAGGAGAAGGATGCTTTCTTATATATTGAATATCACATTAAAAACCNAGAAGTTGGGTGCAAATAATTAGGGAAATAATATTATCGGGCGTAGAATTGGAGATTTTAGAGTGACAGACTAAAATCCCTATCATTGTTTGGGTGCTGAAGTGTAGATTTTGGCCCTCAGGTGAGGGGAAAGTGGAAGCTCCAATGTGAGAGCCGGTATCCTCCCAGCCTAGCCACATATTCAGTAAACAAGCGTAGGATTAGTCAATGTTCTTTATNGGATAAGAAATTTGAATTTCGTTGTTGCGATTAACGTATTGCTTTTCTAAAATCTTAGTTCGTAGTTCTAATATTACTCCTTGTGGGATCGATATCTAGGACTCCATNAATTTAATAGTAATTAAAATTACATATTTATTTCAATTGCCTATTAGTGATAGATAAGCAAATTGAACTTGTTGTTGTGATTAAAGTATTGTTTTTCTAAAATCTTAGTTCGTAGTTCTAAACTTACTCCCTGTGGGATCGANCAAAATTTGAATTAATTCACTTTATCCATTCACTGTAATTTCTTGACAAGGAAAAGGATACTTCCTTATATACTGAATATCACAATTAAACCCTCCTCAGTATCATTAGTTATTTAATAGTTATTAAAATTACATATTTATTTCANCCAATTCACTTTATCCATCACTATAATTTCTTGACAAGGAGAATGATGCTTTCTTATATATTGAATATNAATTATTAAATATTTATTACATTCATATTTGTCGAATCTATAACTGTGATTAAGTTTTGGAACAGTTGCAGAGGAATTAAATCTTTTAGCAGCAATATTAAATACTTATATTTTTAAGCATATAAGTCAAATATTGGTATTGGAGAAAAATTTGGAATCGAATTGAATAACAAAATGAAAATCGCAATTCTGTCCACTAGGACCGACGTCGCCCTACATAACGAACGTCAGCGCCACCAACGCCAATCGGGAGCGCTTATGGCGTCAAGTGCAATTTGACGGTTTTAGACAACTTTTGCTGGGTTTTAGCATGATTTCACTACATAATAACCATCGGGATGAGTTTAAGATAGCCTAAAAACATCCTTGGATGCCTAGTAACTTCTTATTTTTGGATTCCATGGCTTTCAATTCCAGAAATACTTTGAAGTATGGAGTTTTCAACAAAAGAAAGTTTATTAGTTTCGACGCGTAGCGATTATACGACAAAGTTATTACAAAGAGGAGATTGATCAAGGAAAGAGGATTTATTAATCTTGGAGTGATCAATCTTACTGGTCCGATTGATAAAATCATTCTGCATAGGCGTTGGGAAGTTCTGTGTGACACTACGTCTGTGGTTGTCGTATCTGTGGTGAGTGAGTTTTATGCAAACTTACATGGAATTACTCAAGGTGTTGTCTTCGTATGAGGTAAGGCTGTACCATTTACTCCTGCAAGGATTAATGAATTGTATATGATGGACAACATTCTAATCTGTCATTATACAAATTTCATTCCTACATGAGATTAGATGTAAGACGTGAATAATCTTCTGACAGATGAAAGTAAAATGTGGGAGATACAAGATGAAGGATATGTTAGTTTCACCACATCATTACTTAATCCAATTTTGAAGCAATGACATTTCTTTATTACTGCAAAATTACTCCCTACTATGAAAATTAGTAGAGTCACAAAGAATGAGCTATTTTAAATTATTGTATTCAAATGGAAAAACCCATTGATATAGGGTCTATTATATTTAAAACTTTAAAGAGTATCCTTACTAATGGACCAATTTATGGACTTGGGCATCCATCTACCATCTTTTTGATTTTTAATAAAGCCTAACTTCCATATGAAAGTTGGGAAAATATTTTATTACCTTGGGAGGCCATGAATCCTATAGATGATAATTATTATGGAAATGGGAATGAAGTATTGGAAGCCATCATAGATCAATCTTCACGTGCTTCAACTCCATTAATACCACCAACAGTTGGAAGTTTGCTTTCTNGCATATTTATTTCAATTGCCTATTAGTGATAGATAAGCAAATTGAACTTAGTTGTTGTGATTAAAGTATTGCTTTTCTAAAATCTTAGTTTGTCATTCTAAACTTACTCCCTGTGGGATCGATATCTAGGACTCCATTAGAGCCCTATATTACTTGAGCGATACGTATACTTGCGTTGATAAGTGTGACTTTATAATTATTGAATATTTATTACGTTCATATTTATCTTATATTTTTAAGCATCTATAAAGTCGTGGTCAGATATTTGCCAAAATAAATGCCAAAAGACAAGCTATGACTTTATAAAAACTTATGAAATTTCAAAAGTTGAACTCCTAACTCAAAAGAGGATCTCGAATTTGGTATTGTAGGATCAGTCGATGATTCAAAATTTTGCATGGTCATTACTAGTAGGTCGGAAGAGGATTGCCTCAATGTAGAGGATGAATCTCAAGATCAATTAATAGAAGACGCCCTGCCAGAATTTGAGGAAGAAATTAAGTCAACTATGAATGAATTAAGGGAAATTAACCTTAGGAATGAGGAGTAGCCTCAACCTACATTTATAAGTTCCTTACTCAATGAGGAAGAATCTATGGAGCTAATCAAGCTATTGTCAGAATTCAGGGATTGATTTACCTAGAGCTATGATGAAATGCCAGGATTATCCTCAGAAATAGCACTGCATAGGCTAGGGGTTGAAATAGATATGACCCCGATAAAGCAAGCTCTCAGAAGGATGCACCTTGAGATGGAGCAAAAAGTCATTACCGAGGTGAAGAAATTGATAGAGGAATTTGTAAGAGAAGAGCAATATCCCACGTGGTTAGTCAACATTGTACCAGTTAAGAAGAAAAATGGACAAATATGTGTATGTTTTGACTTCAGGGATTTGAACAAAGCTGTCCAAAAGATGAATTTTTATTGCTGATACCAGAAATGATGGTGGACATTGCTTTGACATATAAGATTTTCTACTTCATGGATGGATTGTCAAGATACAACCAAATCAAAATGGCTCCAGAGGATGCAGCACTTACAGCTTTTAGGACGCAGATTCAGATCTTTTGCTACATAGTGATGCCATTCGGGTTGAAGAATGTCAGAGCAACATATCAATGAGCAATGATGAAGATCCTTAACGACCCATTCACAACCAAGTGGAATGCTACGTGGATGATTTGGTCATCAAGAGCAAATAGAAAATAGACCATTTGTATGCTTTGAGAATTGTGTTTGAACGATTACGATAATATAGCCTCAAGAGGAATCCCTTAATGAGCACCTTCGGAGTCACCTCCAAGAAATTTCTAGGACTCGTTGTCCATCATTGGGGAATCAAGATCGAACCGGATAAGATTAAAGATATCTTGAAAATGCCTCCTCCCAAAACTTTGAAATAGTTACACTCCTTCCAAAGAAAGTTGGCGTATTTGAGACGGTTTATTTATAATCTCTCAGGTAGGTGTTAACCCTTTTTGAAATTAATTAAAAAGGATGCCAAATTTTTTTGGGAAGAGAAATGCCAATAGACCTTTGAGAACGTCAAGAAATACTTAATGACACCTCCTGTTTTGACAGCCACTATCCCGGGAAAATCGTTGATACATTATACCGTGGCCTTAGATGACTCTCACGGAGCCCTGTTGGCTCAGGTCAATGATGAGGGAAAGGAAAATGCACTCTATTTCTTAAGTCGGTGTCTAATACCAAGAGAAGTAAAGAATCCACTTATTTAGAAGCATTGTCTAGCTTTAATTTTTGCCGAAAAAATCTTAGGCATTACATGCTCTCTCATAAAATTACCCTTTTTTTGAAAGTTAATCCATTGCAATATTTGATGATCCGACCAACACTTTATGGACGTTTAGTAAGATGGTCAATGATTTTATTGCAATTTGATATAACTTTTATTCTCCTTCGCGCTATCAAAGGACAAATTTTAGCAGATTTCCTCATAGCACACCCACTTCCGACTGGGTCCCCTTTTAATGATGAGTTACCAGATGAACAGGTATTACAAATGGATTTCTCCGCTGCGCAATGATGGGAAATGTACTTTGATGGAGCTTCATCAGCCAAAAAAGAGAAAGGATTAGGAATAGTTATATCAGGCAAAGTAGGGATTGGGCTGATTTTCATCACACCAGATAAGGGCATGTTGAGATTCTCCTATCACTTGACAGAGCCACGCACAAACAACAAAACAGAATATGAATCATTAATCACTGGATTGGAATATTTGATCTAAAAAGGGTAAAGGGAAGTGATCTTTTCTGGTGACAGTGTTTAATTTTCTATAATCAACGCAAATACGCCACCCAGTAACTTGTCTCATAGGTATTAATTCAATATTTTCTTTTGTTTCAACAATCACTCCGCCTTTCTTAGGAACACAGTGAATTGGACTTACCCACGCACTATCTGAAATAAGATATATAATTCCAGCATCTAACCATTTCAAAATTTCCTTCTTAACTACTTCTTTCATCATCAAATTTAATCTCCTTTGTGTATCAACTCTTGGTTTATATTGTTCATCTAATATAATTCTGTGCACACAGATCGAAGGACTGATTCCCTTAATATTAGTTAAGGCCCTACCAAAAGCTTTCTTATATCTTTTTAATGTATCTAACAGTCTTTGCTCTTGCAAATCATTTAATGAAGATATAATAACATGTAATGTAAATGAGTCTCCTAAAAATACATACTTCAAGTGACTAGGCAGAAGATATAATAATAGGTAATGTAGATGAGTCTCCTAAAAATACATACTTCAAGTGGCTAGGAAAAGATATAATAACAGGTAATGTAGATGAGTCTCCTAAAAACACATACTTCAAGTGGCTTGGTAATAACATGTAATGTAGACGAGTCTCCCAGAAACACATACTTCAAGTGGTTAGGCAATATTTTCAACTCAAGTTCAGGTGTTTTTATGAGACTCCCAGAAACACATATTTTAAATGGCTCGGCAATATTTTCAACTCAAGTTCAGGTGGTTTTATAATTCACGGAACTAGATTCTTATCAGCATTTTTTGTANATTTTGAATCAGGATTAGTTTGGATGTTTAAAGAAAATGGGTGGATCAAAGAAAATTTGACAGATTAATTCTCGTACCGATCTTTCTACAACTTATGTGTTCATTACCAATCTATGGCAGATATCAGAGGAGGAGAAAGCACTGAAGAAGAGGCGTAATAATTGAAGAGTTTAAATTCTCTATCTATTTTAGAACATTATATATATTTAGTGTATTTGTGTGGATTTAATTTGGTTTTGTTTGTTTTTTTTTTTTTTGCTTTAGAATTCTGAACTTTGATTGTGTGTATAGTTTTGTGACAGCGTTTAGTGTTGCGGCTTGATTTCGACACTGATTTATAATTAGTTTATTTAATATGTGTGATTTGTAATTAAAAAAATTGTGTTTGTAAAAAATGTACTTACATATATAAAAGTTAGTTCGTTGTTGTTTGTGAAAATTAGTGTTGGTGAAATGTTTTATTTTTTTAATTATTGTTAGATAAAAATTTGTGTTTAAAATACTAAAAAATTTGAACTAATTTGATAGGAAATTGAAAATTTAAAAAAAAAAAAATCAATCAAAATATTAAATTATCAGGCCTTCAGCGCCGACGGCGCCCTCGTCCCGACGACAGATTTTAACCCCTAAAAATTCACAATTTTTACTGTGGCCACCATTTTTACGCTTAAGTCATCTTCAACCTTCGGTTTGGGTGGCTAAGGTTTGATTGTGGTTGGATTTGAAGCGATTTAGAGGCTAAAAGACTTTGGATTTCATCTTCTCTAGGTAAGCGCTACACTTTAAACCAAAAAGTTTTGGTTTTCACCAAGGATTTATCTCACATAGGATGGATCCGAAAATATGAAAAGATTTTTGAGAAATTTTTGAGAAAATCCTTTGGTGATGAACTCTTATATAGTGATTTGAAGTTTAAAATGTTTTACATTTTGATTTTTAGAATTTTATAATTTATTTGGATTTTTCAAAATCTTCTAGATTTCCTATGGCACTTAGATCGAGCAAAAGGAAAGTAGAATATGACGAAAAAAAATTTGTTATCTTTAGAGCCAGTGCTCGATTTCATAGCATTTGTGAAAATAAGAAAGTAATTCAGGACCGAGGTTTTAAAAATCCTGGAGGAGAAGTTGAACGTTTAATTATTGCTCCGCAATGGGAAAACTTATGCGATAGTTGGAATTTTATGCCAACCTTCCTGAAGCTTTTGATGATTATGCATTTTTTTGTGGAAAAAGTGTAGAATTTACTCTAAAGAAAATAAATAAGTTTTACTCTGTAGAAGATGTGTATACATGCTAGTATCATTCTTTTTCTGTTACAGATCATGCTTTAGATGAAGTTATATATTTTCTGACTAGTGAGAAAGGGGCTTGGAAAATAAAAAAATGGAGTTAAAGTTAAATTTCCCTGTACTATTTTAAATGTAGTATCTAAGGCTTGACATTATTTTATTTCTGGAAGAATGATTCCGACAAACCATCATAGTGAGGTGACCAAACATAGAGCCATCCTGAACTACTGTATTCAGCAAGTTATGAACATAAATGTGGACTATATTATTTATATGAACGCTCGATTTATTGCTCTGGGAGTGACTTCTGGTAGTTCGGCACACCCTGCTCTTATTTACACACTTTGTGAGTAGGCAGGAGTTGACTTTAGACCCTTGTGAGGAGATGATTGAGCCTTAGAGGCCTAATGGGCCTCCAAACATCAAGACATATGAATCTCATGTTGACTGGAGATCTAGCAGTAAGGCTAGAGATATTCCTTCTACTTCTAGGGATATTCCTTCTACCTCTCATGGACCTACTTCTAGTGACCCCAGCAACAGAGAACTTTTGGATTAGAATATGGAAGCCAGAAATGCTCACACTGATGATCTGACTCGGCAAAAATTTGAGTATGATGCTGCTTATGATGATGCTTTAGTTTGATACCTGAGGGGAGAACATTCAGTTCAGCTCCCTGTTCACCCTATGTTTACTCCATATCAACAGCAGAAGTTGGATGTAGATGAAGAAGATGATGATATTGATTAGTTATCTTTTTGTTTGTTTGTTTTTGTTTGTACTATGTGATTTTATTGTTTGTGTTGTGATGTTGTTTAGACTTTGTTTGTTATGTTATGTGAAACTTTAATGTGGGAGACTGTTTTCATTTTTAGAATTTAGTTTAGTACTGTTGTTATTTTCAGCACTTTGTTTTGTTTTGTGATTAGCTCTTTCTTAGCAAATATTATAAGTATTATGTGCAATTTAATGTTCTTAGCCTTGTAGTTTTCATTTTAGCACATGCAGTATTTTCAAAATTTATATTCAAAAATCAAAATCTCCAACAAGTATAAATTTTTTTTATGTAGTTAATGCTTTCTTTTACCCTTCATTTTTAAAGCTCTTCACGTAAAAATCTTTTAAAAATTGAAGTTGGGGGGAGGGGGGAGAAGAAGAAAAATAATTTTTAGAAAGAGATAAAGAACTTAATTTTATTTGTCCTCACTTAATTATATTTTCAAAATTTTAAATTTAACATGACCTTTGGTATTAGAGGTTAACTTTGGATAACTATATTTATATTTCTAAATATATAGTAAATTTAAGTAAAAATTTTCAATAATAAATGTTAATTCTAGGGCTAAGATATTTGGTAAAAGAGAATAAGACTATGTTTTTCAATTTTTAGTAAAGAAAATCTGTATTTTTGAAGTATTAAAAATCTTAAAAGATTCATGTAAAAAGAAAAGAATTAAACTTTATGAAATCTTTAAGTTAATATAAATTTGTTAAGTGAAGAAATGTAAAAAGTTTTTAACTTTAAGAAGAGGATAGTGAAGTTCAAAATCATTAAAGGCTATCCAGATATAGTAATCCTGGCATATATAAAAAAAAAAGAGAAGAAAAGAAAGAAAGAAAAGAAAAAGGGGATTAAAAATGATCCTGAAAAGAGAAAAGAAAAAGAAAAAAATATATATGGGGAGAAGCTTGAGGAGATGCCTAATTATAAATTAGCTTCACTTGAATCAACTTTAGGAAAAAGACTTGAACACATTTTCTAAACTTTTTATTTGAATATTAACTTAATTATTATTAAAATTTCATGAAGTTCTTTTTCATATGAATTTGCTAAGTGACTTTAATATAACAAATTGCAATTTTTCTTAAAAGAAATAGAGGATCAGAAACCTTAGACTTAATTATTGAATATCTTTACTCCTTTAGTATTAACTGGAGTTGTTTTGAGAATAGAGGATCAGAAACCATAGACTTAATTATTGAATATCTTTACACCTTTAGTATTAACTGGAGTTGTTTTGAATTTTTCTTAAGTTATACTATTATACTCGGAAAACTAAAATATGGAAGTATAAAATTTAAGGTCTTTATCATAAGTCATATTTTGTATGTAGTAAAGCAGTTACTTGAGGACAAGTAACACGTAATTTTGGGGGATTTTGATACACAAAAAATATATGTATTTTTAGACCCATATTTTATACTCAATTTTGGTGATATCGCACTTTAATGGAAGGTATTTTGATGTTTTCTTGTAGGTTGTTGATTTTTAGGGCTTAAAGCAAAAATAAAACAAAAAGGATGAAATTTGGAGTTAGAATTAAATTTTTGAAGAAAAGCTCAGCACCGGCAGCGCCGAGGTCAGAGCCGATGGTGTAGAACAACTTAAGGCTGGAGATTTTTACTTAGCGCCGACGACACCAACGGCGGTGCAGACCCCGTTTTTAGAAGGTTCGATGTATTTGGAAGATTTTTTGAAGAATTTTTGGAGGCACCTCTTGGAGAACCGACCTTGGGCTCTATTTGGGGCCGAATTTCATCAAAAAAGTGCTCCTCTACTTTTTTCACTCCTCTACGTTCATTTTTTGCACCACATCATTCCATTCCATTACTATATTGGAGTCAATTTTTTATTTTATTTTCATAGTTTAGAGTTTTTGTGGTGAGATTTAGTGTGAAACTTTCTGTAAGAGTGTTGGAACGTAGAAAAGTGAGAGATATCTTCTTCCTGCATGCTGACCTCATTTTTAGTTGAGGTTTAGTTTTTCCTTTTTAGTAGCCTAAGGTCTAGCCATAGGATTTTTCCTATTGACTATTCTTAGAAAACTAGACATGGAACCCTCACCATTAGAAATTCTACTCTCTTCTTTACTCAACTTGAAGTGCCACATGTTGGTCTCAACCTTTAGCATTTAGTAGGTGGGATCACTATGGGGGAAACTCAAGATGAGTCACCCTTGGGACTGTTGAACCTTAAGGTTAACCCTAGGTGTTGGTCTGGAGCTAAGGAACTCACTACACTCATCTACACTCATATACACCCACATTCATTCACAACCCTAAACTCAAATTTCTAGCCGAGATCCCTTGAACTTTTGGGATACTCATATAGATGATCCCCTAAACCTACTAGCCCTAAAGCTATGGTTTGGCTAAGACCACTATGTAAAGGACCAAAAATGGGGTTTCCATTGGTCCATGGCTTGTTGGTGATGATTGGTACCTCAACTCTACCAAAATACCCATCTTGGCCTTTTACCCCTAAAACACCCCCAAATTACCGAAATACCCCTCTAAGACCCAAAAATTCCAAAAATTCCCAGAAAATCCCAATAAATCCTAAATATTACTAATTTCATTTCTCTCAACTACCACATGACCCAATTTGGCCAATTTGGCCATATTTAACCAAAACCCCCAAAGTTGCCTTTAAAAACCCAAATTCCCCAAATTCAATTCAAATATCCATCAATTTGACCTCAATTGACCTCAATTTCAATCCTAAACTCAAATTCACTTTTGATATGATCAAATTAAACCAAATCCAAGCTCAATTGGTCCATTATTTGATCCCAATTTTGAGTTAGGTTAAAGCCCCAATTTTGACCATATGACCTAATCTCACCAAATTGAACCCATAGCCTAGTAAATTGGCCTAATTATTGTTTAAAAATCTTGATAACATACATATAAATCAAAATCAACCATAAATTGACCTTCGTAAAGCCTCATATCCTTTTGATTTTGGCCTAAATCCAAAATTCCCAAATTTAGCCCCAAGTTGGCTAAGTCCCCAAATTTTATCTAACTTGATTGCCTTAACCTCCAAATTGGCACCCAATTCATGTTGAAAACTCTTCATAGGGTCCCCGATTGGCTTAACCTCCTAATTGGCATCAAATTCATGTTGAAAACTCTTCATGAGGTCCCTACTGACCATTTGCAACAATCAATTTGGACTTATCCCAAGGCTAACCCGAGCTAGACCCAAGCCTAGCCCAACATGACCAAATTGACTAAAATTCAAAATTCCCTCAAATTGACCCTTCAATTGAACTTAAAACCACTTCCATCCTTCACCAAAGTTGTACCTTATGATCATATACACAAAATAAAATATTTATTTAGGCCTATTGACATGGCTAACCTAGACCAAACCCAAGTTTTGGTCATTTACACTCACTTGGACCCATGCACTAAATGTGACCTAACCACCCTAAAGTCACCAAATTAACTCCTCCCCAGCCATTAGTTGGACTTAGTAACCAGTCCAAACACCATGAAACCACCTAAATCAAGCCATGGACCAAAGGTCCCCAAAATTAAGGGATCTTATTTCCAAAAATGCACATGCTTAAGATATCGTTGCCAAATCAAAGCAAATTTGCATTAAATTGTTGTGATGGATTCCTCTAGGTTCCCTGAGCTCCTAGCCACCTCCCCTTGGCCGACCGACCAGCCTAGTGGCCGGAAAAGCTCAAAACTGAGATCCACCCCCATTGAACCTCACCCAAGTCAAACCTAGAGGCCAGCTCATCCAAATCAAATTGAAGAGCTCCTCTGCCCTCCACCTAAGCATGCACGAAACTTGTGCCCTGAGAGCCACCCCATGGCCATTTTTATAAAAACTTACCTCCCACAGCCATGGGAGGTGTACTAAAATTTTCTTAAAGAGGCCTCTCCAAACTTCTCACAGAGCTTCCCTAAGATCCTCTCAATGCATTCCAACTATTTTTCCCCACCAATTCCCACTGTCGGAGCTCAATTTTGAGCTTGAAACCTTGCCAAAAACAAAGAAAAAACCCAATACACTTCCACAGTCCACCAAACTCAAATTAACCTCACCCACACCTTCACAACAGTGAAAGAAGCTAAAGCCCCATCAAATTAATCTCTGAAATAGCCTCCACCATAACTCTAGACCAACACCTGAAATTGAGATTGGTCGAATTCAGACCTAGGCCTTACACCAAGACCAGGGACTCAATCCCTAGCCTCCTTGGGCCCTAACAAACGTGTCGAGCCCCTCGGATCGAAGCTTCACTTCTCATAGCAAAGGTATAAAACTTCTCCTCCTCCCGAGCTCATTTAGATTCTCCATTTATTTAGGCTTGATTTCATGGTACATTAACCATATGGATGTGTTCGTCTCACTTAGACGAGTCCATTCTCCATTTACATAAGCTTGATTTCATGGCATCTTAACCGTATGGATGTGTTCGTCTCACTTAGACGAGTCCATAGATCAAACCCAAAGTGATTTGGTTGAGTCTAGGCTAAGATATTAGGGTTTTGGTGTAAACGGTCACGGGATCATTCTATTGGGGATGATGACGGTGAGCCGTTTGATCAAGCGTGTATCAAATGGATGGAGGAGATTTAGTCGGACAGCGCTTCGGGACATAAACAGCGGGCTGAGTCAGCAAGCTACATGGATGACGGCGTCCAACCAAAGCGCACCACACATGCCTTCGGAGCCGTCGTAGGTTGAGGTGGCATGCGCGGTTTAAATAGATAAATATGGCTTTTTCTCCATGCATATTAAAACATCACCTTGTATTTGAAATTTTGGCATGTTGTAGCCTTTGTCAACGGAGATATCCTCTAATTTTTCCAAAGTCAGAGGAGGTTCCTATACAGAGATCCATATTTTTCAAGTTATTACACATTATTTCTTTAAAATAATTATGAAAATTAGCATATTTATTAGAAAACCCTAAGAAAATTTTTGAAGGTCCACTATGACTAGAGAAACCTTTGGAAATAATTTCATGGGTCAATTCATTTAAAATACCCTTAAATTAATTAATCTTGGCAAATATAAACATTTAAATGACTTGATTTTTAATCTACACTATGATTTATGATCCAGAGAACTCATCATAAAAATTTCAAAATAGTTTGAGTTCATTTGGCAACTTAAGTTGATTTTTATAGATAAATGTCACTTTTGACACTTAAACAATTTTTTAAAAATCAAAATATAACTCAAAAAATTATGAGACTTAGGGTCTGTTTGGGGCAACCTATAAGTGCGGGCGGTGTTTTGAAAACGCCGCCGTACCATTTGGTTCGCACGTTTTGCCAGCTTATCTGAAACTGTGTTTGGGTTTTACACTAAACGCAGGTCGCGGGTCGACCCCTGCAGCCAGCCCGCGGGCCGCATTTCAGGATAAGCAGCTTATCCTGAAATGCACAAGTTGCCCCAAACGGACCCTTAGTTTTTTGAGCTCTCTATGATCAGGGATATTTTATAAAAAAAAATTATATTTAAAATAAAAACTTGATTTTTNTAAACATAATATAATCAAACATCCTTGAAATACCACTAAACCCAATTAGGATTAAAAATTTGGCTAAGTGTTCAAATTAAACTAACTTGCCTCTTTAAGGGTCTTCACTCGCATAATTTTCAAATTAAATGATAAATGATAATTACCCCTTTCTTAGGGATAATTACTGAGCGTTAAGGGTATTTATAGGATGAATTATTAAGCAACATAATAAGTTTAAAAAGAACTCGGGATTTTCCACCAGGCAGCGAGAGAGTAGCGTGGACCTGCTTCTTTCTCCAGATCTGTTAGACATCTCAGAGATCTACTAAACTTAATATATCTTGCCTGATAAAGTCATCCTTAATTAAACTTCTAAGGACCCGCCAAGATATGACATAGGGTTAGGAAAATTACCAAAACTTTACTTTTCCTGCTCTTCATAAACTGCCTTAACATGCATTTCAAGCTTCAGGTGGTGGAACGAGAAGACTCACCAGGTACACTTTTACAGTTTTCAGCATTGTCTTTCTTGTACTTTCATACTGTGTTTTTCATACTATACTTTTATACCTGCAAATTTGCATGCTAAACAACGACGTCACCCTACATGAAAACTAAAACTATCAGGATAGCCACATAACCAAAGCCAAAACCAAAATAAAAAATAAAATCAACCAAGATAAAACTCACCGTCACAACATTCAAAATATAAAACAACCTAAAATTTAATCACAAACATCACACAAAACTACAACTTCAACTAAATTAAGATGTCACTATCGGATGATCGAGAATCCCTTGGAGGATGTAACCTACGGTTGCTAACAAGGTTTCCCACGGTTTAAATGAACTTATGGAACTCATTAAGTTGTGTTTAATAAGTTCATTTGGACTAAGTGAATCTAATAGACAATAGTGGTGCCAGAACGAGGGAACCGTAGGATCCTAATCGGTGTCGCTCTAATCAACTTTAATATGCCCTCATAAAATTTAAAGAACTTCAACCATAGGGCCACCTGATTTAACATTATAACTTGACACGCTAGATAACTCAAACTCATCGCGGCAAGGACCTTGGAGCTAGCATGGTGGGCAGCACGACCATCTTCAACAGCAAAACCTTTCTTCCCCAGCTAAACCAATCTTCCTTCCTTAGACTTAAACAACAAAGCCATAGAACTTCGAGGTTGGTTGCTTATGCAACGTAAATCCTCACATTATCTTTAGGCCTTTGCATAGCCCTGCTATACTATATAATCCCTAACTCGTCTTAGGATTCTGAGGTTGTCGATTGTCACGACCTAAATACTCACATCTTCCAGGCTATTTGTGTGATTGTTTCACACGAATGTAAGCCCTAACTAATAAAATTGGCAGGATGAAACACCTAAATATTTCTCCTCAAAATTGAAACCAAACATTAGGATAGCTTGGGAAGTCACCGAGGTTCTCCTCTGGATCCATGAAATCCCCTAGTTTTTCCTCCTTTGGATTCTACAATAAAATGTTCCAAGTTTGAACAAGTCCCCTTTCACACCTCTACGTCCGATCTCATTGAAGAGTCCTACCATTTGAAACTCCTTAAAAATAATATTTCCTGATTTTTATCGAGAGTCTTCTTAGGTGACTTTGGTCATTTGAGNATTATAATTAAGAGTATGATTTTCATCACAACAACATTCGATTTAGGATTATGAACATTTTATAAATAAAAAAAATAGAAATATAATTTTACTGGGTTTGTTTTATGATGTTAAATTACAAAATATAAATTAACAATTAAAATGTTTATATAAAATTGTTGCCCGATGGAATATTTATGACTATAAAATATTTATCATTTTAGAATTAAATTTGAATCCTCCTCATATAGATAAGAACCCTTCTTCATAATTGACTNTGAACAATTATAATATTTTTCCTGACTTTCTAAAAAAAGATATTGAATTTTCAAGCTTAAAATAAATTTTTAAGGGCTAAAAATGAGTTTTGCACTAAAATAATTCCAATAAATCAAAGAAAAATAAAAAAATTATAAAATTTGCTCCTATGAGTTCTCTGACCTTAGGGAGATTTTTGAAAAATACAAAACTTAAATTTTACCACCTAAAATTTTTTTATTTTTATTAAATAACCGAGAATTTAATATAATTCTAATAAATCGCAGGGAATTCAAAATATTATGAACTTTTGTTTAAAGGCTTATCTGATCTAGGTCCATCTACAGTAAGAATTTCAAGGGATTATAATTTACCTTGGTCAAGTTAGGAATTTTTTTTTGAAAATCCTATTTTTGCAAAAAAATAATTATATAAAATAAATGAAATTTTAGAAAATCCCTTTTTTTCTCTGATGTCTTAATTGGCTCATAAATGAGGTAGGATAAAAATTTCAAAGTCATTTGAATTGAATTTGACAAATTATGAAGTGTTAGAGTCTTACGGGCAAATGTGTAATTTTGGAAATTTTGCCTTAATTAACATTTAGGCTTAATTCAAGGAGGGAAAATGGGTAACCTATAATCTTAATCAATTCATTTGATGTTTGAAACACAAAGAGGTTAATTGGTAGAAACCAATCTCACTTTCGTAATTAAATTTATAAATTCTTAAAATTTGGAAGTTTATTAAAATTAAATGATCATGGACTTAGGGGTATGACTTTTGAAGTGTCAATTTAATACCCCTATTTTGATATTCAAATAAAATTCAAATCATGAATCATGACCACTTAAAGCTTAACCCTTTTCAAAACTAAATAAGATACTCACCTAGGTCTTAAGGGCTTAGTGGTGACATAGGCTAAATCAAAATGGAGTAAATGAGGATTAGAGAAATAAACATAATATAATCAAACATCCTTGAAATACCACTAAACCCAATTAGGATTAAAAATTTGGCTAAGTGTTCAAATTAAACTAACTTGCCTCTTTAAGGGTCTTCACTCGCATAATTTTCAAATTAAATGATAAATGATAATTACCCCTTTCTTAGGGATAATTACTGAGCGTTAACGGTATTTATAGGATGAATTATTAAGCAACATAATAAGTTTAAAAAGAACTCGGGATTTTCCACCTAGGCAGTGAGAGAGTAGCATGGACCTGCTTCTTTCTCCAGATCTGTTGGACATCTTGGAGATCTACTAGCGAGAGAGTGCAGTGGACCTGCTTCTTTCTCCAGATCTGTTAGACATCTCAGAGATCTACTAAACTTAATATATCTTGCCTGATAAAGTCATCCTTAATTAAACTTCTAAGGACCCGCCAAGATATGACATAGGGTTAGGAAAATTACCAAAACTTTACCTTTCCTGCTCTTCATAAACTGCCTTAACATGCATTTCAAGTTTCAGGTGGTGGAACGAGAAGACTCACCAGGTACACTTTTACAGTTTTCAGCATTGTCTTTCTTGTACTTTCATACTGTGTTTTTCATACTATACTTTTATACCTGCAAATTTGCATGCTAAACAACGACGTCACCCTACATGAAAACTAAAACTATCAGGATAGCCACATAACCAAAGCCAAAACCAAAATAAAAAATAAAATCAACCAAGATAAAACTCACCGTCACAACATTCAAAATATAAAACAACCTAAAATTTAATCACAAACATCACACAAAACTACAACTTCAACTAAATTAAGATGTCACTATCGGATGATCGAGAATCCCTTGGAGGATGTAACCTACGGTTGCTAACAAGGTTTCCCACGGTTTAAATGAACTTATGGAACTCATTAAGTTGTGTTTAATAAGTTCATTTGGACTAAGTGAATCTAATAGACAATAGTGGTGCCAGAACGAGGGAACCGTAGGATCCTAATCGGTGTCGCTCTAATCAACTTTAATATGCCCTCATAAAATTTAAAGAACTTCAACCATAGGGCCACCTGATTTAACATTATAACTTGACACGCTAGATAACTCAAACTCATCGCGGCAAGGACCTTGGAGCTAGCATGGTGGGCAGCACGACCATCTTCAACAGCAAAACCT